>PJEM01015112.1:0-31618 GCA_004023845.1 Helogale parvula | reverse complement strand
CAACAGCATCACCAACACCATCTTCATCATCATCACCATCATCATCATCACCATCATCAGCACCACCATCATCATCAACACCATCATCATCAACAGCATCACCAACACCATCTTCATCATCATCACCATCATCATCATCACCATCATCATCAACACCACCATCATCATCAACACCATCATCATCAACAGCATCACCAACACCATCTTCATCATCATCACCATCATCATCATCACCATCATCATCATCACCACCATCATCATCAACACCATCATTATCAAAATCATTAATAACACTGTCATCATCCATAACATTATCAACAATGAATAACAGAACCACTGTCATCAATACTATCATCATCATCACCACCACCACCACCACCATCCACATCATTATCAACAATCATGAATAACACTGTCATCGTCCACATCATCATCAACAATGAATGACAGAACCATTGTCATCAGCATCATCATCATCAATAGTCGTAATATCATCCCAACACCGCCACCACTATCATCATCAGCAACACTGTCACCGTCATTGTGAACAATAACATGACCAATAGGAGCAGCAGAACACCAGCAGCACTCTGAGCGCGTTATAAGTAACACACGCCTTCGTGTTTATCACACCCCCACCAGGCAGGTTTTGTTCTTGTCTCAGTTTTACAGATGAGGCAGTCAAGGTGCAAGGGGGCCACTTTCTCCTGCTTCCTCCTTGGGAAGGACCGTCTGCCATGTTTCCTCCCCATTTTTACCCGTTACCAGCTGCTTTCTTTCCCGGCTACCTAGAGCATTTGTAGTCTGTCCTACAGTCTGCCCTTTATTACTCTCCAGGCGGTGGTGCCGGTCTCCTCAACAGTAAACTCCTAGAGCACAGGGACCAGTTCAGACCCACGACTGGGGTGAGGGGGCCCATCCCAGCCGAGCCTCTCACTGGCTCCCTTCTCCATGCTCGCCCCCCTTGACGGGTTTCACAGCATTGTTAATTCCCCTAGAATCTGGGCTCGTCAAGGGCAGGGCTCTCTGTCTTGCGCATCGCTGCGCGGCTAGCCGGCTGTCGTATGCGGCAGACACTGAGCACCAGGGACATACTTCTCGGTCCGGATGGCTCTGTCCTTCGTAGCCCCATGGGATGGTGGACGCATTACTGCAGTGCCGGTGGTGTGATTGTCACACTGGAGGGGGCACCAGACACTGGGAGAGGACCCGTGCTGCACTGACCCCACAGCAGTCCTGGGAAGGCAGGTGTTCATACTCAGGGCTGCAGTGCCCTCTTGTGTCTAAGGCTTCACGAGGGCTCTGCTTACAAGGTTATGGAAGAAGCATATGAAGACTACATCATAAAAAATGTTAGTGTGTCTCCACGCACAAGAGATAGCAAGGGTGGTTGTTCACAGGTGTGGAAAAAATACTGATCCTAGTTCTGACTCTGCCCCTAATTAACTATGTGCTTTGGGCAAGATGTATAAAGTGTCTTAACATTCTCATCTGTAAAATGGGTGGCCTCTGCTAGTGAGAAAGGCGTCTTTGGACTGCCAGACCTTCGGAGCAGCCTCCATGTCCTACATCTAGGAATTTTTGTTAGGTAGACTCTCACCGCATGGCTGTGACTTCCCTGAGGTCAAGGATGATGCCTTATTCATTTTTAAGTTTATTTTCATTTATTTAATTTTTAAACGTTTATTTATTTTTGAGAGAGAGAGCAAGCAAGAGCAGAGAAGGGGCAGAAAGACAGGGAGACACAGAATCTGAAGCAGGCTCCAGGCTCCAAGCTGTCAGCACAGAGACCGACATGGGGTTCAGACTCATGGACTGGGAGATCAGGATCTGAGGCAAAGCTGACCCACTGAGCCACCCCGGCGCTCCGGACAGCACCTTACTCAACTGTGTATAGTGGGCTCCAGCAAAGTTCCTGGCATGTAGGGAATTCCCCGAGTTCTTGTGCCCCCTGCACACATCCCAGTAATGGCACCCACCACATAAATGCCATTTCTGGGATGAGTGCTCCCCCCCCCCAACATGAGTCCCTCAAGGCAGGATCTGACTCATTCTTTGCTTCCCCAGCACCTAGAGGCATACATTAGCTGCTCAATAATTGAACTGGATGGAGGAGCGAGGTGAAGGTCAGAACCTGTCTTAGGGAAATGAGGCACAAGGCAAAGGTGCTTCTCCCTCACATTTTCATGATTCTGCTGAAAAGCAAACCAGGCGGGAGCACGGCTCCTGTGCTCATGGAGTCCCGACCGTCACACGTATTTGGTTTCAGTCCATGTGGAGTATAAAACAGGGGGCTTTAGAAAACACATTAGGAGTGCTCCAGTATCATTCAATAGCTGTCTACCATGATCTAATTAATACCTTCTTCTGGGGGAAAAAACTAATGGAAGTGGAACCAGATGTAACATTTAGCCAGATGTCTCTGCTCATTTTTCCTTGAATGTGACTATTTTAAGAACCCGGATGATTCCACTTTGTCTCCTTGAAGAGAAAAGATTTGCCAACTTGTTTGGCCCCACATTTCTTGAAGAAAGCGCTTTGTAAGAAGTTTTGCTCCTTTTTCGAGTTCATTTCCAACCCTCCTGGCCCCTGCCCCGCCTTCTGCGGTCATATTGGCTTTGTTGTTGTCGGACAACATGGAAGAAGACAACAGTGGCTCCATGTTTGACTTATTAAAGTCCACACTGTGCCGGGTGCAGAGATACAGGATCGGGTCACCCACAGTTTACAGGGTCACGTAGCTCCCATTCTTATCAGTAGCATGCATTTCCACGTTGGTCACGGGCTAAACTTTTAACCGTAGGTCTCTGTGGACTCATTTCCTTACCAGTGACTCATTATCAGCGTGCAAATCTCCTGGTGGTGGTGGGACAAGTGGCTCAAACCACTGCCTTCTAGGGTCTCATGCAAATGTGAGCCACCCCGGGTTTGAAGCTATTGTTACTGGTGTGCATGAAACTCACAGCATTTAGGAGAGTAAAGATGTGCCTTCTGAGCCTTGCCTTGCACCTTTTCCTTAGCCAAAATCTCCCAGGTTTGCCTCTTTTGTTCTTTCTCTGGGTACAGTGTGCCCAGCACACACAACTCTCGATGGCCAGCCGTGGTGCCAGCTAATCAGGATGCAAAGGAGAACAGGGATCATAGGAACACCAGGGTGGTGGTCAGATGACGTGGGGTCTGGTGCTGCTACTACCAACGGGCTGTGCGGTTTGCCTACGTCATTCAACAGCTCTGTGCCTCAGTTTCCTCAACAACAAAGCAAGGAAAGTAGAGTTAACCATGGCCGCAGTCCTTTTTGGGATAACTTTCTTCCTCACATGGACCAATGGTCAAGTCAGCGATGGAAGGAAGTGACGGTGCCCTGAAGCAGCGAAGAAAGATGACTTTCCAGCTAGCAGAGTAAGTGATAAATATCCTTACGTCTCTGAAGACAATGTATAGATGGTATAATGGGAACAATTTATGAATACGAAAGCTGCCTTACTCAACCCTGCTGGAGAGCTAGGAAGTAAGCACAAGTACCCTCGAAATATTCTTACAGATCACCTTTAAAAGGTATTGTGGGTTCATGAGTGTCCATGGTTGGATCCTGAGATATAAACATATCCACTTCTCTTACGGCTCCTTCTGGCTACTTAAACTTTGGTTATTTAGTGATAACCGAGAGGGTAGCTCATCATTGGGACAGAGAAACTATGAGAAACTCTCCTTGGCAATCCAGTGTTGCTTCGGGTAGATGCTGAAACTCATGGCTAGATAAGCATCTGTTTTCCCTTATGCCTCTTCCTTTCCATTAGCATCAATAATTAATTAAGTCTGGGATCGATTCTTTTTATGTTTTATCTAAAATGGAAACTTGTTAAGAGCCAGCGATGTTTCTGATCCAATACCTAATTCCAATCTAATTGTGCTGGGCAATTAGATAATGTTTTCCAGCTTAAAACAAAACATCACCTGCTATGGAACATGGGAGAAAGGACAGATGGATATTTTACTGGTGGGTGAAATGTGCCAGCACTTTTGTTTAAGGTGAGAATTCTTTGAGTCCAGAGCTGGTGCTTCGTTATCTGCATCTTTAAAACATTTTGGTCTTATTCTGCTTTTGGTGTCCTATCCATGAAATACAAGACCAATATCACAAAACTTCCCCCTGTGGCTTCTTCTAGGGGTTTTACAGTATCAGGTCTCATGTAGAAGTCTTAATCCATTTTGAGGTGTGTGTGTGTGTGTGTGTGTGTGTGTGTGTGGTGCAAGGTAAGGGTCCACTTAATTCTTGGCACGTAGGTACCCGCTCTCCCAGCAACCTCTGCTCCCCACCAATGGGTGTAGACCCCACTTGCTCAAGCAGAGCTGCTTTTCTAGAACTGGCTGAAATCTTCTAGAAGTTTCTTCCAGTTTTTTTTTCTTTATTATAAGAAGGTAATCCTTTATTTATTTTTTTAATTTTTTTTAAATATAACAAAATTTATTTTTGTTTTAGGAATATTCACTAACAACTGCATTATATTTTATCCAATAAGTGTTAAAGTTTATTAGTTCCTCTGCTCATCATTGCCTCTTATTTCTCTTTGACTAGCCCCTTTCTTTTGTTTAAGCACATCTGTGTGTAGTTCCCCCCCCCCCAGGCAGATCTGCAAATGGTAAATTTTATATATTTGAACGTCCCCAAATTCCTTTTTTTGCCATTTTATTTAGTTATATATTTTATCATTTATTAATTTTTTTAAAGTTTATTTTTGAGAGAGCGGAAGTGGGGAAGGGGCAGAGAGAGGAGGACAGAGGACCTGAAGTGGGCTCTGTACTGACAGCAGAGAGCGATGTGGGGCTCAAACCCATTAACTGCGAGATCACGACCTGAGCTGAAGTCAGAAGCTCAACCGACTGAGCCGCCCAGGTGCCCCTTCCTGCCCATTTTACAACCAAGAGCTCAGCAGGGGCAGGGCTGAAAGTTAGAAACTGTATTCCATCAGCAGCAGTTTATCGACCTTGTTCTACGGTTTCCTGAACTGTTGTTTTAAAGTGACAAGTCTGATACTACTCTGAGCATCTAAAATAAAAGCAAAGGAAAAAGAAAAGAGGACCCCCCCCCCATAAGCTTATGTAATCTCTAACCTCTGAATCATCAAATTTCATTAGGAGCAATTACCTCTCTGGCTTTCCCCCAATTCTTACAAGACATTCAATACTTCTTTCCACTGTAATGACTCAGTGCTTGGTGGGATTTTTTTCTATTATGTCTTTGTTTATTTTTTCCCCTTCACCAGCCCCAGTCTCCCCTCGAACTTCCACATGGCAGAATGCATTTCTGAGATCTAGTGCTCGTGACTCTCAAGCTTTGTTGGAACTTTCGTCTCTGTCCAGTTGTGTCTTCTGGGTAATCCTGCTGGGTCTTCCACATTCCTGTTTGGTGGTGTGCTGTTCATAATTCTGCCCAAACAAGGACACTTCTGAGAACGAAGGGAAGGGACTAGAAATAATGATCAGGCCTCCACCAGTCTTTGTCAGGCATTAACCAGGGCTTGGGAAACTGGGGCTTATAATTACCCCATCTATTCAGATTTTCTTTTGAACTAGAAGCATTTAGGGTAGTTATATTTTTAATTTTCTGAGGACCCTCCACACTGTTTTCCATAGTGGACTCCCCAGTTTATATTCCCACCAACAGTGCATGATGGTTCCTTTTTAGTCCACATCCTTGCCAACACTTGCTATTTCTTGTGTTTTTGGTTCTAGCCATTCTGGAAAGTGTAGGGTGCTATCTCATTGTAGTTTTTTTAAAAAAATTTAAATGTTTTTAATTTATTTTTGAGAGAGAGAGAGAGACAGCATGAGCAGGGGAGGGTCAGAGAGAGAGGGAGACAGGAATCCGAAGACAGGCTCCAGGCTCTGAGCTAGCTGTTAGCACAGAGCCTGATACAGGGTTCGAACCCATGAACCAAGAGATCATGACCTGAAGTTGGATGCTTAACCAACTGAGCCACCCAGGCGCCCCATGATACCTTGTTGTAGTTTTGATTTGCATTTCCCTGATGATGAGAGATGTTGAGCATCTTTTCATGTGGATGTCTTCTTTGGAGAGATGTCTGTTCATGCCTGCTGCCCATTTTGTAGCTGGATTGTTTTTTGGGTGTTGAGTTGTATCAGTTCTTTATATGCTTTGGATCCTAACCATTTATCATACATGCCATTTGCAAACATCTATTCCATAGGTTGTCCTTTAGTTTTGTTGATTGTTTCTATTATTTTATTTTTTAACTAATTAATTATTTTGGTAATCACATTCTTCATCAGTCATGCTACATACATATCCAAGGCTTTGGCTTTCACTCTCAATGTGATCTATTTCTATTTACTTTTCAAAAAAAATTTCAGTGTTCTGGTCTGCAGGTGACCCCTTCCTGGGGACCCAGTGGTGCCATTTATTTTTTAATTATGTGTCTCTTCTACCATGACACATAGAAAAGAGAGAAGTGCATGAGGTCAGGAAGCCTTCCCGAAGAGCGTGCATTAGGAAGTGTGCTGCTCCGGAGCACAGAGGCTGGCTGCCGTCGGGGCAGTGGTCACGGAAGGACCGTGTGGGTCACAGAGGCACCACAACTGCACGGAATGGGATTATTTATCGTCCATGCACATTTCAAGTAGAGCACTTTCAGGAGAGACTTTTCATTTTGCAGAAAGTACCCTAGCACCTGGTGCCGGACCAGCTCAGACATTTGCCCATGATGGGGAAGGGGTCACGTGGGAAAGTGCAAAGTGTCTTTCCAAGGGAGATATTTGCTTGGCAGCATTTACTGATGAGTTTAGCATCTTCTGAAGTATTGACATAAATTATACTAATGATATAACCTGACCTGAGAATCCCTCTCCTTGTTCTTGGTGCCCACAGCCTCAAAGGGAGTAGCTCCAAATGTTTGAGAGACTGAACAGCTGCTCTTCCTCACAAACACGCAAGCAATGCTCCATGGAGTCTCAAACTTGGTTCCAAACACTCGCTTGGACAAACTCAAAATTAAAATAGGGTCGCCCAGGTTAATGCCTTGGAAACTTGGTATAAGAGATGTCTAGAGGATTATGTAGCTTTGCCTTTTTCAAATCTTGTTGCAGGGAATTGATATTGCCTTGCATTTGAAGCTAGTAATATAGTTTCATCAATGAGAATGCAGATTATTATTTTTCTAGCTCTGGCACTACCCTTTACATTTACCTATCTGAAATAATTTCAGTAGAAGAGAATAAATATCTCATGTCTACATGGGGCCGGGGTATAAGAGGGTGCACCTCCTTAGATGTACACTGAAGAACTGGGTGTGAACCAGGATCGCCCCCTGGGCCACCTTGGAGGGGTCTGGAGCTTTCTTCTCCTCACTTCAAAAGATGTATGACCAGCAGAGTTGTCCTTCAGTCAGAAACCTTGGGCCACAAGCTCCCCTCAGGATAATTTCTGTAGTGATGTCAAGATTAATAGCTATTTCTGTTCCTTCCAGTAACAGATGTGTGGTAGGTGGGTACCACCTCCTCCCTCATGGCCGGGTGTGGCAGACACGACCAATCAATCATTGATGAAGTTCTTTCTCACTGAGCCTGGACTTGGCCAATGCATCCTTCTTCTGCACAGCATTGCAGCCAGAGACGTCCAGTGAGGAGTTGGTCTTCGAGGCCTAAACTCATTTTTCATCTCTGCCATTCATGGCTTTGTTTGGACTAAAACTCGTGGAGAACTAACATAGCGCCTCAGTGTACATTTCCCCATCTGTTATAGTCCTCAAGGTCAGGACACGGCCAGGGCAGCAGAGAGCACTGGGCATCAGATTGAGTAAAGGCAGAGAGGGGAAATGGCACAGAAGGAGAAAATATTTAGCCGAAGAAAATAAGATAATTTGGTTCCTTCCTAACTTCTGGCAGGAGCCAGCTGTGGAGGGCCCTGTAGGCATATGTACTCCTGAAACCACCAGGTACTTCATCTCCATGCCTCACAGATGGGTGAGCTAAGCTTCTGTGACTCTGGCAACAACAGTCACTTCTGGAACTTTCTATCCTGCTAGTGTGAGCGCAGACCCAGGGCTTCCAGCCCAGTCTGGTAAAGGACAAGGAGGGCACTCACACCTGGAAACACTGGGTAAAAGGTTTGCTTCATTAATTTCACAGACGGTAACCATCTGTCCTGTTCGGCTGACCTTCCAGATGCTGAGTCAGCAGCTGGAGGACAGCGAAGACACTCTCCATTGAGGGGATGATGAGGACAATGGTAGGTGTGACCAAAATATTTGTTATCATTTATTGTGCATCTGCTGTGCCTCAGACGTCATGCTAAGCACACTACGTTCATCACCTCCATCAATCCTGACAACAGCTTTGTGAGACAGCCTCTGTTGCTGCCCCAGTTTTCAGGATGAGAATGGAAGACTTGGCAGGGCACATCAAAGTGCCCGCCTCACGGAGCTGGTGAGTGGAGGAGCCCAGCTCCTCGCCACGTCTGTCCAATTCCATCTTTCCCTGCTCTCCATTTCTGTGATTTCTCCTCAATGGAGGCAACAGTGATGAGAGACCCCCACGCCTTTAGTCCTAAGATGAGCAGTAATTGGGATTGAGTCACTCGCTTTATTTTAAGCTTACATATTTCGTTTTATTTTGACTTCAAGATGGGGAAGGCTGTCCTGATAAATCAAGTTGCTGACTCTATGGCTGAATGCCTTAACCACTGGCAAGTGGATCCCTAAATCACAACCTAACACCGATGGGGTGAAGCCCGGACTGCAGCAGGGCTCAGGACACAGGCTGTTCCTTCTCCACTCAGAACGTTACGAAAATCCAGAGTTCCATGATCTTTGGTTCCAAGAAAAAGAAGTTTATTTATTAACTTGTAAAAACATAAAATTGTCTTGATATAAAACAGCAAATGCCTGATTCATGCACAAGTCCCATTTTCCTGGTGGAGTTTAGGCATTGCTTAGAAACAGAACTGAGTCCTGACAAACTTGGAGGAAAATGAATCATATTCTTGGGATTTGGTTTGAAGAGAAAAATCCAATTCTCTAAACAGAAGCCATGATTGTAAAACTCAAGTTATGTAAACTGGGTGCTTTGAATCAGTGGCTCAGTGGCTCTCTCGGTTGAACTCCGCTGGGGAGGAGCAAATCCTCACAACTTTTCAAAGCTCCGTGGGACTTGAGTATCCATTTGGCTTTCTGACATGGAGGAAGAATTTCTGGAGAAAATGTATACTTCTTCCACTAACATGCCAGCGTCATCTTCCAAATACACGGTTTGGAACCTACCACTTTCCACAGAGGCCCCTCTCACTCCTTCTAGAATGTGGTAATGCCATTGGGAACAGTCTCTGTCACAAAGTCTCATGTGGCTGCCCTTAAATTTGGGTCCCTGAGAAAAACAACAACAGTTCCTTTCCTCTCTTTCTTATACAAGAAGGTGAATGGGGTCACAGAAGGGAGGTCCTGTGGGTCCACTGTATCTCCCCTCAAAAGATCTGTTGCACCTGTGGATGTGGCCTTATTTGGAAACAGGGCCTCTGTAAATGTAATCAGGTTAAGATGAAGGTGACTAGAGTAGGTGGGTCCTCACCTGTGGCTGGTGTCCTCACAAGGAGAGAGAAACTGCGGTCCAGCGACACAGGGCCACATGCCTACGGAGGCAGAGATGGGGGGGCATCTACAAGGCAGGGAACACCCAGGATCACCAGCAGCACCAGAAGCTGGACGGAGGCATGGAGCAGGTTCCCTCGCAGAGCCTCCATGATGAGTCAGCCCTGCCGACAACTTGCTTTCAGACTTCCGGCTTCCAGAACAGAGAGTATACGCTTCTGCTGCATTAAGCCCACGCAGCCTGTGGTCATTTGCTACGGCGGCCCCAGAGAACTAACACAGGAGGTGAGTAACTTCTTTAAACATGACACTGGAGTCATCCAAGACTTGAAGGTGGATGTCACAGCTCTGGGGGGGCTGCAGCCTGGCTTCTGATCTGGGTGCTCTGGGACAGAGGAACCAGTGACCGTTTCTGTCACACATTTCTGTCTGACACGCTGCCTGGGCTAGTTCATCCCAAGGGGCAATAAAAATCAACCCTTGCCTGAAAGAAGGTCTGGACGACGCATAGGGATTCACTGAGCAATCAAAGACCACGTGTGCAAGTGTGAAACAGTGTGTTCAGTGTAGGGAACGCTAAGATCTCTTTGTGTTGGAGATAACTTGCAAGCAACCAGACAAGGGAACATAAATGTCGGATATTATAAGGAACGTACTTTCCAGATTGCGAAGAGCTGAACGAAGGTTAGGTACTTCCATCGCCGCCCATCTTACAGGGTCATTGAGAAGACCAACAAGTGTATAAGCCAAAAGCTCGTTGGTTTTTCCTGGAAAATGGTTATGAAATGTTACGTTGTAATACAGTATGTTGAATATATTTGGCTTTGCTGCCAGACCCTAGAGATTGGGAAGGAAACCTGAACCTCTGTGTGTTTATGATGTAGGTGAGTTTCCACAAGGTCCCACTGTGTCTGGTTTACACGTACTTCTCACACAAGTGTTCAGGGACCATCTGAAACCCATGCCCTTTAGCTAGAGACACTGGCACAGGGAGATGGGACCCAGCTAGGTAACAAGAGGATGTAGAGCACGGTCTCTCCTTATCTGTGCTATTTTAATCTGTCGTGTGCAAAGGTATGAAAATAATTTATGCATTTAAAAGTTTTACATAATTGGGGCACCTGGGTGGTTCAGTTGGTTGGGCATCCAACCTCAGCTCAAGTCATGATCTCACGGTTTGTGAGTTCGAGCCCCACGTCGGGCTCTGTGCTGACAGCTCAGAGCCTGGAGCCTGCTTCGGATTCTGTCTCTCTCTCTCTCTCTCTGCCCCTCCCCTGCTCTCTCTTCTCTCTCTCTCAAAAATAAATAAGCATTAAAAAGTAAAAGTTTTACATACTTAATAAAAATTAAGAATTTAAGAATTATAAACAAATACAGAGATGAGAAGCCTTGAGACAGCCTGGACAAAACGCTAAGAAGAGTCACCGGAGAGCGCACCAGATGAGAAGACTAAGTGGAAGTCCGCGATGATGAGGGCGGAGGTCACAGTCTCACTAGGAGAAGGATGGCGCGGAAGGGCCGGTCACAGACCAGCCTTCATTGCCGACAGCTGATGAGTGACGACCAGTTGGGACAGAGGGACAGTGCAAACTAAGGGGACAGAGCCCTGCAGGTAAACTCAGCCAAGCCCATCATAGGGGACGGGCCACGGGCAAAGCAGGAGTTTACACAGGCACGTGGCAATTTTGTGATCTTACAGCCGCTCGTGTGGTCCCCAGCCCTGTGGGCTCCAGTGCGGGGATGACCTGCGGCCGCTCTGATTAGGCATCTGCTTGGCTGGTGGGTGTTCGCCTTGTCCTGGGTCTAAACCCTTGGCCCAAACCTCCTCCTGCGTGATGGGCCAAGCCCTCAGGAGTGCGGGAGCGCACAGATTCCCCCCTCCCCTGACCACAGAACCCCCTACAGTCATTACGCTTTTCTTCAGCCTAGAAGGGAAGGTCCTACTGCTGTCCAGGCTGCATCTCAGGGACTGTGCTAATCCGCCCGAGGAGTGGCGGGAGCCGGGAAGGAGAGCTGGGGACGGGGTCCACGTCAGAGGTTCCTAGGAGTCTCCGGAGTACTGTCGGGTGTGAAAGCAACCCAGGGAGGGAGTTTAATCAACGCTGCTTGGGTCTACTTTAATCTCTGCTGAGAAACATGGGGGGAAATCAAATTACTGAGAGTTGATTTTGGTCGTGAAATTGGACTTCTTCAACGCAGGCCTCTGCTGGACGGACGGGGGCTCACAGGCCGTGCGGGGCCCTCCACACGATCTCAGCGCCCCCAATGCTCCTCCTCACGCCGTGCCCCACCCCCACCCCATGACACTGCCTTCACACCCTGAACCCCACTCTTGCCTGCGTCTGAAATGCTACCTCATCCACGAAGCTTTTCCTTGATTCTTCTCTTCCCCCAAAAATCCCAGCAATCAACCTGGTGTAATCATCTTCTGAAGTCTCACCCCACGACAGTCGTCACCACTGCTCACGGGCACGCCGTCTCTCAGCGCGGGACCACGATTCTCTTTCCTCGCGTTTCCTCGCGTTGAAGTCAGAGGTCTCTCGTCACGGCATCTGGATTCTTAAACTTGGCTGCTCTTGTCTTTGTACACTTATGTTTTTGTTTTTGGTTTTGAAAATCCCTTTTTAAGAATGAGGGTTTGGTAAAGCTTTGGGGGAAAGATTACTTTGGCCATTCAAGTTACTTTCACCAGAGAATGGGTTATTCTACAAAAATACATACAGAGAAATTTTGTAGAGAAGAGGGCAACTTTAAGCGGACCTTAAGATAAGGCAACATGCTAAATACGGAAATGGATTTTAAATGATGGATGCTCGTCTGGGATGTTCTCTAAATCTGCCTGGATTTTTCTCTTCGGTATTTTATCATGTTTCTGTGTTTCCTTCTAGAAACAAGATTCCAGATGCCTGATTGTGTAGCTCTGGTCCGACTGTTGTTTAGGCTGCCAGTGGGTTGGTCTCTTCGCCACATAAACCCTACATTTCCCTGAAGATCTTGCCACAGGCAGCAGGTGTCACTGGCCCGGTGGCCAGGAGACCTTGATGCTGGTCCCAGTGGGTGCATCACGACTCCCCAGGAGTCAGGGAGCCCCGACGTGCCATCGATGAGTGAAGTCAGTGGACTGGCTCTTAGTTCTCTCGTCCTCCGGCATCCTAGGACTTCAGTCGCTTGCTGTTTGCTTCTGGGCAGCACGGGACTGAGGCGTTTGGTACCATGGCCTCTGCGGGTACTGGGAAGGGGGGCTCAGGTTGTATTTCAGAGATCCCCCATTGTCTTGCGAGAATGTCTGTGGCTGAGTCTGTGGTGGTCAAGGGGCCGAGTCTTCCTGGCTTTTCACGATTTGGGGAGATGCCCATCCAGAGGGGATGAGGTCTGCACTGGCGCGCAGCGGGCGGAGGCCAGCAGGGACAGCGCCTCGCACACACTCCTCATCCTCCACCCGAGGCTTGTGGGCCTGATGGATCCTGGTCCTGCCGGTCGGTTCCGCCTGCAGCGAGGCGATCCCGGGAGCTCCTGAGACACGCTGCGTAGCAACCGCATTTACGCCCACTTACCTTTCCATGGGCTTGCGCCTCGTCGTTCCCACATAGGAGGACAAGACGCAGAGATGCCGGTTCCTCTGCTGTGGGACACGCCTGCTGCTCTATGTACGCCGACGGGCGTGATCCGGAACTTTCTGGGATGAGCCGCCCATGCATTAGGTCATTGGACAATCCTTTCTTTTTGTCTGAGACTTCTTTTATATCACCTCAATCCTTAAATATGCTTAAGAGCTTCGGGAACTTTATCACCTTTATAAGCGGCGAAGGTGCATCAGTGTGGGAGACACTTACCGACCTCCTGGGACTTTTGCCTGGAGGATGTAGATGAACTCTGGGATTAGCCTGCACGAAGGTAAACGCTCTGATAAGCGGTAACCGCTAAAGACCGTAAAATACCAACACTGTGCCGGATGGAGAGCCGGTCCAGTAACCCCGATGGTGTGAGCCCATCCGAGTTGGTCCCTGCCGGGTCTGGGACAGCTCCCACCGCCACCTCCCTGCCGCGGCCGGCACGAGGATCTCGGTGGGGACTCAGCGGCGGGTCTAGACGGCCGGCGAGCTTACCTTCGCACTTGAGCAGGAAGAAGTCGGCGCTGGGGCTGAAGGACGCGCTGAAGTAGGTACAGTTCTCCACCAGGTCGCAGGACATGCACTGCCGGTTGAAGCTGCCCACCGTGCTGGCGCTGGGGGACAGGACGGCGGCACGTGAGCCGGGCGGTAAGGCGGCCGGCCCCGGGCACGAGGTCCACACCCCCAGCTCGCCTTTGGGGCTGGTGGCTTCTCTCCTTTCAAGGGCAATCGGGGGTCCCTGACGCTGTGCACTGGGTCTTTCTCCCGTCCGTCTCCCCAGGAAGGCCCCTGAGTGCTCCGCTCTGTCCTCCCCTTCCCTGGCGGGCAGGACCTCCCTCGGAAGGGCACACACGCTCCGGGCCACGCTTGGTCATTGGGGCCCGTGTGCGCCCCCAATGCGAAGGGGGGGGGCACGTGGTCACCGGGGCCGTGTGCGCCCCCGATGCGAAGGGGGGGGGCGCGTGGTCACCGGGGCCATGCGGCCTGTGTGAAGGCGGGAGGCACACAGTGCCTGGTGCTGTTACCCAGCACTTTGCACCCACACCTCTGGGCTCTCTGAGAAGATGGCGCGCACATTGAGAACCGGAGCTCATTTTTGGAACCTCCGAATTTTCTCCGAGGGCCCAGCTCTGGCCCACGGCGCGTCAGGACGCCCAGGGACATGGGCTGACCTGGGCTCCAGCTGCTTCCGAGCCACACGGAGACGTGGCGCTCCTCACTCTGCGGGGCCGGGGGACAAGGACCTGGGGGCCACGTGGATCAAGCACTAGTTCCCATCAAGAAGGCCTGAAGTGTGTTCCCCAAATGAAGATACTGAGGACCCTGCATTTACCGGGAGGGAGCTCCTGCCCCAGCATTTCGCAGGGGGGGTCCTCCCCCCACAGGCCCCCGGGAGACTGGCCCACAAGCCAGAGAAGACGGCCTTCTAACAGTACACTGTAAGACGGAGGAGAAGGGGGGCAGCCTCGACCACCTTCCACTCTGGGGGGACGGGACTGATCTAAGTTATGCTGGGAGACCGACCCGGCTACACAGAGGCGAGCCTGTGACCACGTGGGTCAGCAGAGTTCCCTCCCCTCCAGAGAGACCCCCTGTGCGGCCTTCTGCGCCTTCTATCCGCACGGGTGGGAGGGAGGGGACACACCGTCCGCCTGAGGGGACTTCCCCAGCGTCCCTGCTACAGGGAGGAGACCCAAGCGCCGGCTCCACTCAGCCTGAGTCACCCCTTCGGGCCCGGAGGCCCACATGGGGCGGCAGGTGTACCTGCCCTTCCCTCTAGTCTGGACACCGTGGAGGGGGTGAGAGTCCTCCATGTCTGGTAATCGCACTTCAGACCCTGACACTTTCTCCAGTGGGAAGAGTGACAGAGCAGGTGACAGGACCTGCCGCCGAGGAGAGAAGACTCTGGAAGAAGTCTCCTCTGGGGTCCCGACGACGCCCCTCTCCGGCCTTGTGTGAGGGTCCGGATCTGACTGCCGTCACAGCAAGATGGTGGTGACACGGAGCCAGGAGATGGGCCTCCCCCCGCCAGGCACCAGCGCCCACCCACCCGGCCCGCCAGTGCCTCCCACCAGCCCCCGGGGGGAAGGAGCCCTCCAGATCACGTTGGCATAAAGGTGAGAAGGAAGGAGCCGGGTTATCAACACGAGAAATATGTCAGGGCTGGGAGCTTGTTTGACAAAAGCAGAAAAACTAAGCTTCAAGTTTGGTGGCCTCTGCATTCCTCGTGATCTGTCCATGGACCTCCCAGCGGCCTCTCTGTGGTGGGTCCCCGAGCCTCCCCTGGGGTGTGCCCCTGGCGCGGAGCCCTCTCCACTCACCTGTAGAGCTGCCGCCTCCGGGGCAGGTCCTCCGTGCTCAGGAAGTAGCTGCGAAGACAAGCAGGCCATGGGGATTAGCGGCTTGCGACCCCCGCAGGCTCTGTCTTCGGTCACCTCCTGGGGCTCTGTGCTGCGTGGTGACGGGGACCAGCTGTCCCGCTCAGGCCCAGCCCGGGTCCGCTCGCTGGGGGAGAGCCGCACACCCAGGGCCGCTGAGGGCGAGGATGGGCACCCCTGGGCTCAGGTGCGGGCACCTGTTTCCAGGGCTGTCGGGGCCTGAGCGCGGTTAACACCGGTCCAGACGTAAAGCCTGGGGCAGTGGTGGCCACCTGCCGCTTGAGCGCGGTCCGGCTCTGGCCCCACCTCGGGAGGACGAGCGGCACCCTGGGGCCGGATCCTGGCTCCGTTGCCATCGGACAAGCTGGAGTCGATGACTCGGCTGCTCTGCGTGTCAGCCTGCCTGTTCGGAGCGGGGAAAGCAGCCGTCCCCACCCCCCGGACCTGCACTGCTGGGCTGAAGGACAGGACGGTCACCCTGCACGGTGCCTGGAGCTCACAGGTCAGACCAGTCCTGCCACCGCCTATGCGCGGTCACCCCGCGGGGCGCGCAGTTCCTCTGTTCAGTGTCTTGCAACTTTGGAGGGGGGCGCCGCTGGGAAGCGGGACCTAGTGAGTGTCACCTGACAGGGAGTAAGGGCTGCGTCTCGCCCGGCGTGGTACGTGTGGCCCGAGACCTGCCCCTCAGCCCGCCCCACTCACATCTTATTTCGCTTCTCGTCATAGGACAGGATCTTGGTGACGTCCCAGTCTCCAGACGTGATGGACTGAATGTTGTCGTTGCTGCTGTTGGGCTGGAACACAGACAGGACATGGGGTGCTATCTGGCCCTGCCCGGTCCCTCCTCCGGCCGGGCACGGATCCAGCCTGTCCGTGGAGCCTCGGCGGGCACCCCGGGCCCCAGCCCGCTCCCTCCTCTGGCCAGGGCACGGATCCAGCCTGTCTGCGGAGCCTCGGCGGGCACCCCGGGCCCCAGCCCTCTCCCTCCTCCGAATGTCACCAACACAGACGCCAGCAGAGTCCATGTCTGCAGCACGTGTCACCCAGCACCGTGACGGCCAGGCCGCCAAACACAACACACGGCCTCACGAGAGGCAGCAACGGCCACGCTGCCCGAGCCACTGACGCTGTAAAATCTGTGGTTCTCGCTAGTGGGGCCATTGCTGCAGAAGGACCGAGAGGGTGGAGGGAGGGGCATGGGGGGTGAGATAGGAGAAGGAAGTAGAGGGAGGGAGGGGCCGAGGAGGGAGGAGGGAGGAAAGAAGGAAGAAGGGAAGGAAAGGAAGGCAGGAAAAAAGGGGAAAGAAGGGAGAGAGGAAGGAAAGAAGGAAGGAGAAAGGAAGGGAGGGAGGGAGGGAGGGAGGGCTGGCAGGAGGGAAGCGCCCCTGCGGCGGGGGTGGGGGGGGGCGGCTCCCTGGGGCACCTGCTCTGCAGCAAACAGCCTTCACCAGACTCTCCGCTTTTGGTTCTAAACCTCGTACATTAAGCTCGGTGATGCCCGGCTCCTGAGCCCCCGACCCCAGGATCCGGGGAGCGGCAGCCGGTGGGAGCAAGCTGTGCAATGAGGCCTGCACCTGGCCTGCAGGTGACACGTCCTGGAGCACTGTGCCCTGAAGGCACCAGGCCCATGTCCCTGGGAGAGAGCCAGGGGACAGCACACAGCCCGGGAGGGAGGCTCGAGGGCCCAGGACTGTCATACAGAGAAAGAGACCTGAGTCCCCAGGCTCATACCCAAAATGGGTCCCACAGACCTGTGACACTGTCAGAAGTGTCACTGTACCAAAAAAAAAATTTTTTTTTAAATGTTTATTGTTGAGAGAGAAAGTCAGCGAACAGGGGAGGGGCAGAGAGAGACACACACAGAATCTGAAGCAGGCTCCAGGCTCTGAGCTGTCAGCACAGAGCCCGACACGGGGCTCAAACCCATGAGCTATGAGGTTATGACCTGAGCTGAAGTTGGACACTTAACTGGCTGAGCCACCAGGTACCCCAATGTGTCATCGTGGTTTTGAGTCAAAATAGAAAGGGCAAACCTGCCCCTTCACCCCTGGTCTTTGCTCTTGTCAAAGAACTGGTCTGAACTGGGACCTTGCAGACAATGAGGGCGGGCTACAAGGTCCCCACTAGGGGCCGTCACCAGCACACGGACAGCTTAGGGACCGGAGGGGATTACCTGGGAAGATGACACAGTGATGTGGTAGAATTTCCCCTGTCCGCCCTGGGGGATGGCTCTGACGAAGAAGACCTTCCGGCCGTCCTTGGAGAACACCGGCTCCTCGTTCTACGGACAAGAGCAAAGAACGTTCTGTGAAAAGGCTTCGTCCTGTTTGGAAGTGGCTTCACATACGGCGCGTCCTGAGAGCCATCTCCTACGTGGTTTCCTATGAGGGTGCGGCAGGAAGAACGGACGGCGTGCGGGGCCTCCCCTCTCCTTGGGAAGCAAGAGCCGAAGAGCAGGAATCCGCAGAAATGGTGGGGGGCACGGTGCACGGAGTGCAGAGCGGGCGCGCCGTGGGCGCCCAGGCGGGCAGGACCTCGGTGCCACAGCCGCGCTCTGGGACGCAGAGCCTGGGCCAGGACCTGCCCAGGCACCCCTGCCTCCGCCGGGAGGACCTGAACTCTGAACTCGCACAAGCCTGTGCCTAAAAGTGAATTCGACACGTTCGGTCTCCTCTTTTGTTCTTTAGTTTAATCAAGTCCACCTCGCCCGGGAGAACGGGACGCAAACAAGGACACGTTTTATTTATCCCAAGGTGCAGGTGCAGCAGGCCATCCTCGCAGGGACCGCGCCGTGCAGGGGTTTGCCGGTGGCCCGCTTGCTTGGGTCTCCTGCCCCTTCTCCTCCGAGAGGAGTCGGCGCTCCCAGCTCTCCCCAGGAAGGGATTCCGGGCTCGGCCCCCAAAGCTGAGCGGCCACGGTCCTGGGCTCGGGCCACCGCCTTGCTGGGGACAAGGGCACTTTGCTACAGTGGCGTCTCAGCACCTCTGAAGCCCCAGCTTGGAAGTTTCCATCCATGAGCACCGATGAGTTTCTGGTTCGAGAAGCGGCACGCTCCCGCGGCCGAGAACAAACGGTCAGCGAGCAGGCGCCTGTGCGGTGCGCCGGGGAGACAAACCCGCGTGTGATTAAAATGGCATTTAATCTCCATGAATATTTGCAATAAAATGAAACCTTTAATCTACAAATATTTGTTTTTTTATTTAGAGCCGGCAGCGTGGCATTTAGAAGCAGGGGAAGCGCAAGTGAGCAGGGACTGCGGCTTCGGAAACGCGCGTGTATTTGCCAACCCCAAGCAGTACTGCCTCCGTTTTCGGGGGAAGTGTTTGCACTTTTGGCAGAGAAAAATACTCTGAATAAAGGCGATTAATAATTAATTCTGGCCAGATGCCTGCTTCTACATCGAAAAAGTTCTCACCATCTCGGTGTCTTCTTTATATTGACCGGGGGGCACTGAGCACCTGCTCTCGGCTGGAGACCCACTTCCTGGGCAGTAAATGTATTCTTGGTAAGCGGGAGCAGTGGCTTCTGAGGAGGAGATCCGGGTGTGAATCCTGACACTCAAGGCCTCCGGGGGGAGCGGGCTGGCCTCTCTCGGCAGCAGAGAATCGATGATGCCAGTGTCTCCACCTCCATGAAGGAGTCCTTTTCACTGGTGAGTCTTCCTGAGCTAACTGTGCCACGTCCGCTGATTCTTTCCAGAGCGTGGCCCTGGGACACGCCCCTTGTCTAATCTCCTAGCCCGGGTTTTGAAATCACAAAACCAAAATTCTGGCAATGGAAGAAAGACGGTCAGATGTGGGCCTACAGGACCCACCTTCCACCAGAGGATGGGGCCCAGGGCTCTGCCCCAAATCCCTGTGGGTCCACATCAGGACAGACTTTGCAAGATCACGGGTGGTGGTGATGGAGCGTGGGTGTGCATGTAGGAGCTGCCTATTCTTCTGGAATATTCCTGGAGAACTGGGTGGGCCTCCATCCATGGGACGCATACTCATGGGGGTCCCCGTGGGGTCCGTGCTGAGGCCTCGGGAAGCGGGGAGAAGATGGGTGGAGGCTCAGGGCTGCCCTCGCTCACCCCTGCTCCCCAGCAGCAGGTGAGCAGAAGACTAGTGGTCTAAGCAGGTTGGAGCTCCCTGGAACCGATGGGACCAGGCAGACTCTGGCTCTCTCTGACCGCTCCGGGCCCTGCTCGAGCTGGGTCTGCAGGGGTGGACAGGGGCTTTGCTGAGAGCAGACGGCCGTCAGCCACCAACGAGTGCCTAACTCAGCCTCCAGGACCTTGTGATGTTGTGAAGGGCGTGAAAAACACGGTCCACGGATTCCTTTACGAAAAACCCCTTTGAGAGGAATGTCAGGAGAAACTGCTGGACCTGGACTTTCCTACTGAGCCTGGGGCGCTGTGCCCGTGACGGCAGAGAGCGGTTCCCTGAGAAACCAGGGCTCCCTCTGCGCTGGGCGGGCCGCTCGCCGGGCTTGGGCCGGGGAAGCACCACCTGCCGCCTTCAACTCCAGACGGCGGGCGCATCTTCAACGGCCGTGTTGCAAATGTTAGCTCAGGAAATGCTTCAAGTCTGCATTTTAAATGCGTGGATCTCTGCGTGGCCCGTTGAGCTCCGACTTGATTTTGCCTGGAAAGATCTGCCTTCCCACGTCCCGTCCAGGCTGTCTGTCCAGAGTGTGGCCAGTGGCCTCCCGTGGGCCAAGCACTGCGAAGCTGATGAATACAGAAAAATCCCGGTTGATGATGGCGCCTCTGTGGCCTGTCCGCGGCACCGATGCAAAGACGTGCAGAGCAGGCAGCCCCTTGGCCTCCGGCCCGGCCCGTGAGGACCTCCAGCCAGGCTGCCACCTCTGGGTCACACCCCGTTTTCCCTGCTCTGACCCCGCCCACGGCCAAACACCTGACCGCGTGTTCTGACCACAGTTGAGGATTTCTTTCCTTTGCTACACGCTGGATGCGTGTCCGCCTCTCGTCTCCTTCCTGGCCTGTGAATCTTTGACAGCAGCCTCTTAGATGATTCATTTTCATTTGTTTGTTTGTTTTAAACTATATTGGGGTGAAATTCACACAACTTTACTCCCCATCCCTCCCCCAGCCCGGGGAGCCAGCAAACAGCTGTCCCTTCCTGTGAACTCATTTATTCAGGACTTTTCGTGTTCACGGAATCGCACAATGGGCGGCCTTTTTGTCTGGCTCTCGGTTCTCCATAGAAGGTTCTTGGCTGCACTGCTCAAGATCACCAAAAGGCAGAAACAAGCCAATGTCTGTCCATTCAGCGGAGTGTTGTTTGGCCAGAAGATGAAAGGTGGTCCGCACGCCTGCTGGACCGGGCTCGGGAGAAGGCTCCAATCGGTTTTGGAATCCACCCAGCCCGGGGCGGTGCCTGCTCTGATCCGTGAAGCAGAGGCTGACCGGAGGACCACACAGATAACGGATTTCCTCCTCTTTCCTGCCCGGCTCTGGGACGTTCTGATACGGGAGGGGAGTTGACAGGCATGTATTTTGCTCTCTGTGCTCCTCTCAGTGACCCGACTCCCCAGCTCCCGTTCCGGGGTCCTCCAAGCTCGCTGTCTTTCTCGCAGAGTCTGCTTAGCTTGGATGCGGCGCCCACACTCACACACAGGACACAAGATGGGCGATTCCTCCTCTGGAAAAGACTGGCGAGGAGGAATGTTTCAAAGTGAGTGTGCCCGCGTATGAGGCTCTGGCTGTGGACGTGTCTGGTGGGGGGCTGGGACGGGCCGCTGACTCCTCCGCTCGGGAAGGCCCGCCCGGGGGTCCGCAGCCAGCCAGCGGTTATTCTGCCCCCGGAGTCTGTGGCGTCTGCTTCACCCTGATTCTCGAGACTCCAACCAGGTGTGATTTTCCGCACAAGCGTTTAGACCGCTTCCCCCCCAGCAGGGTGGACAGGCAGGAAGAAGACCCTAGAACTCTCTTGGCTGTTCTGTGCCGGGGTGTGGAGTGAGAGCCTTGCTGTTTGTGGGAGTTTAAGCGTTTTGGTTGCAGAAGAGGGGGTCCCCGTCAGCCTCTCTTGACGCCCTCGAGCCTCACGACCCAGCGCCTGTGTGATGTGCACCTGCCTCCAGTAAGGAAGGGAAGCCCGCGGCGGCCCGGAAGGCCAGGCCCTGAGAAAGCTCCGGCCGAGCCCCCGCGGGGGGCGCCTCCAACGAGACAGCCCTGGAATCACGCACGGAGAAGCAGGGCCCCCGCCTGCTTTAGGGAGAACATCGAGGCAGCGTTCATCCCCATTCACCAAAAGGACGTCCATCTGAGAACTGAATTCTCACCAAGTCCCGGACGGTCCCAAGAGCCGCAGTTTTCAAGCTGCCTTCCTTCTGCGGTCCTGTGATGCTTTGACCGTGAGCAAGGGCCGCGGGGAGCCGGGGGGGGCCGGGGGAGCACCCCACCACCCACCAAGGCCAGGAGCCGCCGCGGCTCCTTGTGGGTTTAACAAGAGGACCGCCATGCTGCGGGAGCCCGGAGGCCCCGCGGCGGCGGACCTGGTGCGGTGCCGACAAAGGACGCGGGACGCGGACACGGACGTGCAGGAGTTACCTGTCGGTGCAGCCAGGCTTCGCTTTCATCCTCGTGTTTCTGAAACGAAATAAGAGCGTCAGAGAAAGGATTTTTTTTTTTTTTGCATGTTTTGTGTCTGTGACCAACGGCGCAGAACAATTTGATTCCCATCCACGGTCGCTGCACAGGCAGACAGAGCCGTGCCCGCCTGGGGAGGAGGCATCCTGGCTCGCCGCTGTGGCTCAGAGCCAGACACAAGCGTCCCCGAACGAGAAAATGTCACTCTGTCCCGCAACGGGGACAGATCTGTGGTCGGGGAGGATTCCTGTGGAAGATGGCACACTTCTACCTTGTGGTGGTCAGTCCACACGTGGGCTGCTTAGGAATCTGTGTGTGTGTGTGTGTGTGTGTGTGTGCGTGCGTGCGGACATGCAGGGGTGTGGCCATTTCTCAAGGCACAGCCCTGAATAACGGTCCTGGGAGCCCCAGACATTAGCGGGACTGAAAATGTACGAGAAAAGTAAATCTCCCAGAACCGTGTGGAAACACACATAACGGAAGAGCAAACCAAACAAAACACGCCAACATGACGGCTCCGCCACGGGCCTGGTCCTGGCGCTGCCCGGCCTCCAGACGCCCAGGGAGGGGCCTTCGTCCGTGGAGGGTCAGGGGAAGGAGTCTCAGGATGGCCTCGCACAGGTTGGGGCAGAGGTGAGAGCGGGGGCGGCTTCCTGGCTGTGGGTCTCCGCCTTCCTTCCCTCCTTCCCCTCATCCTGTACCTCTGCTCTGCAAGCCTTTCCTTCCCCGGCTGGAAATAAAAACTCAGGGGCCCATAAAGGAGTTTCTGGAAGACCTGCCTGGCTTTATTCATGGAGTTTGGTTTTTTTTTTCCCAGAACGAGGAGGAGTGTGGGCGTGTAGAGGCCCGGAGCCCCCGGGCCGGAGGGTGTGCCCGTAGCAGAGGGGAGGTAATGCCCACCCCATTGGCTTGGATTTTCATTCTTTGTTTGCTTCCGTCTGTCTGTACTTTCCATAGTGTTGTCCCTATGTTCGCCTCCTCTAACTACACACGAAGTCAGCCCGAGAACACTGCTGGGCTCACTGGTGACCTTCAGAGACAGGTGCCGGCCCACCCAGGGGCCACCGGCTGTAGGTCCACCAACAGCAGGCAAGGCCAGGCAGGTCACAGTGCCAGCCGTGTCCCGGGGCCTCAGGCTGCCCCTTCCCCTCGCTGCTATCAGCTGGGAAATGAAGAGAATCCTGTGGGTGCAGGTAAAGGGGTTAACACAGCCATGGACTGGCGCACAGGGAGGTCACTGAGGGGCTAAGCTTTGACTTTTGCTGCAGTACACAATTCATCCACAAGGTGGCACCAAAACAGAGGCCAGCAGGCGGGTTCTGGCCAGTCGGTTGGCAGTGACCAAGCCCAACAGGTCCAAGACACCCCGAATGTCACCCCAGGCTTCCGGCCGTCGCCAAGCCCCCGGCCGTCGCCAAGCCCCCGGCCGTCGCCCCGCCCCCTCGCTGTACCTTCGTGCAGACCCCAGTGGTGGCGTCGCAGAGGGTGAGGATGGACACGTTCTGCGCCCGGCTCAGCCAGTTCACCGCGACCTTGGTGCTGGTGGCCCACTTCACCATGGTGATGTAGTACTCCCTGAAAACACGCAGACACAGGGGTCAGCAGCGGCGCAGGGCCCGCGGGAGCCGGGACACGGCGCCCCATCCAGACGGGGGCCGATGGCCGGGGCGTGCGCGTCCCGTGAGGCTCTGAAATGGGGTTTCTGAGAATGTGCGCTGG
Organism: Helogale parvula; assembly: GCA_004023845.1. Taxonomy (NCBI): domain Eukaryota; kingdom Metazoa; phylum Chordata; class Mammalia; order Carnivora; family Herpestidae; genus Helogale; species Helogale parvula. Next base: position 7,716 of record PJEM01015112.1, on the reverse strand, counting down.
GAGCGAGCTGGGATGGGCACGGCCGAGGCAGGGTGTGCTGAAGCGTCCACACGGCCGGCTCCCCCCGGGCCGCCCCCTCCAGGTGGTGGTGAAGGGCACTCCCGGAGGGCGAGCGCGTGGCTTCTGCCCCGCGGGCCCGTACCTCACGCTGCAGCTGGTGCTGACCTACCGGCTTGGTTTTCAAGCCACAGCCCGGCCAACGCACCCCTGCAGCTCCAGAGCGAGAACCAGCCCCTAGACAGGCGCTCACAGGGCGTCCGGTGCTGTGACAACCCCGGGCCACGCGGAGGAAGATCTGTGCGTCCCTTCCTTCTCCCGTGAAGGCAAAGCACCCAGGGACGTTCCCCGGCTGATTAGGGAAGTCGGTTCACGGCTCTGGGCTTCAGGCAGATTTGGGTTGACACCCTAGACACCTAGACTCACCTGCTTTCACCCAAACCTGAAAACCTCACCCTGCTCTAGGTCACCCTGCAGTTAGCACACGGATGCGCTCACCCAATTCACCAGAGCCCTCCCCAAATGGGGGTCTTAGGGGAGCAATATACATTTGAGGAAAAGAAGAAAACAAGTGCATGAAGAGACTATTCCCAGGCGAATCCAAGAATGTTCTAGAGGCCAGCTACCCCTTTTCCATCACCTGCCCCATCCATATCTATGATGAGATCCATTGTTCGGACTGATCACTTTGTGGTCTGACAGGACCCTTTATCACCAAAGGCCCCAGCAGTTCACGGGACAATTCCTAGCGAGCTCCAAAGGGACCTCGGTGCGTCCGGATTATTTTCAACAGAAAGGCTTAAACAACCAGGTGCCTTCAACGCAGCCTTCGTTACCCAGGGGACTGAATGGCTGTGCCCCTATTTCTTGAATCCACTTGTGAATCAAAACTTTTAATAACGTAAATCACGAGCTGGCTCAGGCCAGCACCTCCTGCGTAGGGGTGGGGGGGGAGGGGAGGTCCCGGGACTGCCCATCAAGGTCTCGGCCAGTCTCCTGGGGACATGGCTGGTGAGGATGTCATTCAGGCAGAATCCAACCTTTATAATTTTCAACCTTTCCAGTTTGCTGTGATTTTGGAAGTAGGGCCTATCTGGTCGTTCCGTCGGCGCAGCAAGCCCAGAGGCCGCGGGGCGCCGGGTCTGCCCCCCAGCGCAGTCAGGCTCCTGCTCCGCGAGGGAGCACGGCCTGTCAGCAGGTCCTCGGTGGATGGTGTTGGTCTCCCTGAATGTCGGAGGCACGAACACATTTGTTTAGCTTGGCCCCTAAATAGAACCGGGGCTCTGTGCCCAGCTCTCGCCCCACACAGAATACTTCTTACTTCTAAATGACAATGTGAATGATCCTTTGGTCCCTGTTCCACAGGAGGTGGAGAGAGCCTGCTAGCTCTAAGGGCCGCGGGGACGGATGTGAGCAAAGCCCGTTTTCCTGGACCGCGGGGCCGGCCGGATGCAGATGTTCACAGGGAGCGTGGGGTGTGACGTCACGGCCACGTAAGCGTATTTCATCTGGATGAAGTCAGGAGAGAAAAGTCAGATCTTCTGGAATGACTGTTTCCATGGCCTCCACACGGACGAGGGGGGGTCCCATTCTTGTTTCCGTTTGTTGCAGACACTCGTGTGTTCTATTCTGTGTCTTTCTTTTGCATAATCTTCACACAGGCCAAATCTGAAAGTCTTTCTCTCTCATGCTCCTAGTCTGTAAAGTGACACATGTCACAGAGAGGAGGAAGCCATGATACTACAGATGAGGACACTTAAACGTGGACCCACTTTGCCGCGTTGTGTGATCCTCACGGGCGCCCCAACCCGGGGGCAGGTGCGGGGCCCCTGAGAGACGCCCGAGGGCCCTTCCCCCTCACCGCACCGCACCTGGGGCTTCGATCCTCCACTCCTCACGCTGTGATATGAGTTTCAAACACACTGATGGCCCCTTCGAGATTTTATGGTGATGAAATGCAATGAGAAATGGTTTTTAGAACTCTTGAAACAATGACAATTAGTAAAGACTCTAGAAAGATTCCATAACATATCTTTCTAGAAGGAAGGGGTGTTTCTTCATGTCTCGCCAAGTCCAGGACTGTGTGGCTGTCCGTGAAATCCCTGGGGTCCTTCCGCCGGAGCGACCTCAGAGCCACACACGCTGGTCCCGTCACTTGTGCAGCAACATGTCATCTAGAACCGACATGTCCTAATCCCATGAATTACATTCATGACGAGACTTCATGCCTGATAAGCTCTGGTTATTTAAAAAAATCCAGGCAAATCACACAGACACAGCATTGCCAAGGACGGGCCCATAAATGCTGGCAGCATCTGGCGAGGAGATGCAGAGCCTCATGGAGATCCACTGGTTTGCTTTGTGAGGGTCACAGTCACGCCGCGTGTGGATGGGAAGAAAAACACGTTTCCCCAGTTCTCAAACTTTCCCTAAGAGGATACCCGTAGGTAGAAAGGTTCTCCTGTTTTTTTTTTTTTCTATATTTTCCATTTCCTCTAACTTCAAAGCTGTTAGACTGATGTTTATGTGTAGGAGAAATGGGTAGATTCTGACTGTAGGGCTAGTGTCAAGGTCTGAGGCCATGTCAGTGTCAAGGTCCAAGGCCGTGTCTGTGTCAAGATCCGAGGCCATGTCTGTGTTCGAGTCCATGTCTGTGTCAAGGTCTGATGCCACGTCTGTGTCCCAGGCCATGTCACTGTCAAGATCTGAGGCCATGTCTCTGTCTGAGGCCATGTCAGTGTCGAGGTCCAAGGCCATGTCAGTGTCAAGATACCGCTGGTTACCAGGGGGAGGGCGTGTGTGGTTGGACCATACAGGACACACCCAGGGCCTCGTCGGTGAGGACCGCACGGACCCATGGAGATTTCCAGCACACAGAAGCATCTGCTTAGCAAATGTGAGATAGTCTTTACCAACTTTGTACCAATGTGTCTGTAAAGATACAAAAATGATGCAAAATCACAACGGCGCCAAAACGAGTGCTGACCATCTCCAACATGCATACATGGATGGAGGTGTGTGAAAACAGACAACGGCTTGCCCTGCTCTGCCTCCCTCAGTGACCCAGCAGCGCCGAGCGGAAGGAGGCATGGTCCTCCTCCCCAGGGTCTTAGCCTTCCTCAGGACCACCACGCTCACACCTGCCAGAGACGTGGGAAGTCAAACCTTTGCTACCTCGGTATCACCACAGATCATGACTTCTCATGGACACCTGTTGACTGAGATGTCAAAAAAAATTCTAAAGAAGGCAGAAGAAAGAAAAGAACGCTCAGCTCAGCCCAGCAGAGGCATGGTGCAATGCAATCAGGTTAGATTCTGTCTTCCTGTTTCATCCGAGAAGGTTCACGTGGCACTCAAAAGTTCAGAGTCAAAAATAAGCCCCCGCCGCGCCTGCTGCCAGATCGCAGGTGTAGGCGGATGGCTCCTTCCTGAGGTGGAGTCTGCAAACACCACAGATGATGGAAACAGGGGATTACACGGGAAACATGAAGCAGAACGGAGCCCTAAAAGTACAGGGCGAGTTGGAGGAGGGGAGGTGAAAGACTGGAGGAAACCAAACCCAAAGGCGAGAGAAATTTGACTCAGAGAAACGGAGCAAAACTGGGGAACTCTCCCAGAAGGCAGAGGAAGGTGCCACAGAGTGGGGACTGTCCCGTCTGAGGACTAAGAGTCTCTTACAGGGAAATCAGAGCGCCGGGCGCAGAACAGTCTCTAAGACACACGGAGGAGGAGGCTGGTGGGTAAAACAGGACCCGAATTTGCAGGTTAAATGGATTTTCCACATCCCAGGGATATTAATAAAATGCCTAAATATGTTCTGATAGAATCTTTGAGTTGTAAGGAGAAAGAAATCTCACCATAATCTAATAATAAGGAAATATGTTTTGACGAAGGGTCAAGATTTAGGCTGATAGCAAATTTCTCTGCTATTCTCCGTCTAAGGGATATTTAAATTTCACTGTTTTTTAACAACCAACATCCTGTCCTTGAATACAGCCTATAGTGAAAACAATTCAAAACTGAAGGCTCAAAATTAAAAGCGTAGCCTGGGGGCATCCGGGTGACCCCGAGGGTAAAACTTTTGACTCTTGGTTTCGCCTCAGGTCATGATCTCACAGTTATGAGATGGAGCCCCGCACTGGGCTCTGCCCTGACAGCGTGGAGCCTGCTTGGGATTCTCTCTCTCAAAATAAATAAATAACATTTCTCTAAAAGCTTAGCATGTGAGAAGATGATCATGAAAATCCATCATCTGTAGCGAGTCCCAAACAGCAACCGATTTGATGACCAGTGTGAAGTCAAGATCAGAAGTAACTATTATGTGACCAAACATTATAAAAAAGTATTGGGTGAAAATTTCATTGAATTATGAACATTTAGCAAAATTTTCAGAGATTATAAGTTTTTAAAAAATGTTTATTCATTTTTGAAAGACAGAGACAAAGCATAAGCAGGGGAGGGACCGAGAGAGGGACAGACACAGAATCTGAAGCAGCTCCAGGCTCTGAGCTGTCAGCACGGAGCCCAATGTGGGGCTCGAACCCACGAACTGCGAGATCATGACCTGAGCTGAAGTCGGACGCTCAACTGACGGAGCCCCCCAGGCGCCCATTTCTGAGAAGGTTATAAACAAAATGTAGGACACATCGCAAATGATGAAACAAAAATAAACATTTAAGAGAAAGGAATGTAAACAAACACGTTCCCAGAACAGGAAACTAAATGTGGTAAAAAAAACTTTTCGAAGTGACAGTGCACTTGGGAGGGCTGGGACTGAGTCCTCCAGAGGAGAAGTCCCAGACCTCCTTCTGCTCACAGTTTACAGGCGTCGCTGGCCCTACAGATGCTGAAAGCCTCCGCAGACCCGGCCCCTCCTAGAGGTCACGTCACCCCTCCTCCCTTGAACCCGTGACCTGTGCCATCTGGTCGCGAATCACCCTGTATCACCAACTCCTCTGACAGTTCTCCGGGCCGGGGGCTCCCTGAGGCACAGCAGAGGGCGTGCCTGGCGCTGGCCGTGGTCCGGTACCAAGCTTGGGGACCTACGAAAGGAACCAACAAAATCCTCACGGCGTGAGTCACACCACCCCACGAGAGGAGAGGCGGCACTGACCGAGGGGGGCCCAGAAGGACGTCATGAGGGGAAAGCAGCTCAGTGTCAGTGGAGCAACAGGAATGTGACTCGACTTCGTGTGACGGGAGAGCGGGGCGCCCAGAGAGCTGGGCCCCGTGGCCTTGGCCTTGCCAGGGGGCCTGTTTGTGTCGGGGCAGGCCACGGACCCGGGGTTGCTCATCAGTATCGCCCCATTCCCACGAATCTATGGCCAAAGGTGCCTTCAAATCCTGTCGCCTGTGCCTGGAAGGCAGCGCAGACAGCGATGGGGAGGCCGTCTCCACGGTCCTGTGCGCACCGGCTCGGGGCTCGGGGCTCGGGGCTGCAGGGCGCACTCCCTACAGGTACCACACTCCAGAGGCTGGGGCCCCAGAGACAGCAGCAGTGACAGAGTCAGCCAACGCCTCTGCCACAGGGGACAACGGCAGCAGCAGAAACAGTCTCTGGACCCACGCTGGGTTGTCAAAGCCAGCAGTCCTCAAAGTGTGGTCCCCAGGCCAGCAGCACCTGGGAAGGCTGGAAATACAAATTCTCAGGCCTCACCCCAGACCCACGGGATCCAAAACGCTGTGGGTGGGGCCGAGCAATCCATGGGAACCAGGCTGGCAGGGCACTCCAGTGGTGTGCAGGTGTGAGAACCAGGACTGAACCGAGACAGGTGGCCTGCCGGTGAGCAGGAGACCACAGAGAACCTCCCCAAGGGCCATTCAATGGTAGATCTCTACCTCCATCTCCGTCTCTGCTCTGACTAACTGTTCTCTGGGTGGATGAATGCAGTGGCAGGCCAGTAAGGTGCGTTGGAATAAAGAGAAGTTGGTTACAGTAATAAGGGGGGAGAAGACAGGATTGAAAGCAGAATGATGAAAACGGGGCTTTGAAAGACTCAAGGGTGAATCCAGTGTCGAGATGGAGAGAGATACTGGAACATTCTGATAATCACAGAAAGTGGATGACCATATTTTAAGAATCTCAGAAATTGCATTTCTTAAAAAGTTATCTTGAGAGAGAGAGAGAAAGCATGGGCAGAGAGAGAGGAAGAGAGAGAGAATCCAAAGTAGTCTCTGCACCATCAGCACAGAGCCTGATGTGGGGCTTAAACCCATGAACCGTGAGATCATGACCTGAGCTGAAATTAAGAGTTGGATGCTAACTGACTGAGCCACCTGGGTGCCCCAGAAATTGCATTTTATTTATTTATTTTTATTTAAAAATTTTTTTATTTTTTAATGTTTTTTATTTATTTTTGAGAGACAGCACAAGCAGGGGAAGGTCAGAGAGAGAGGGAGTCACAGGATCTGAAGCAGGCTCCAGGCTCTGAACTGTCAGCACAGAGCCCGATGCGGGGCTTGAACCCACGAACCGTGAGATCATGACCTGAGCCGAAGCCGGACGCTTAACCGACTGAGCCACCCAGGCGCCCCAAAAATGCATTTTAAAAAGAACATGATGCCAAAATATTAATAGGAAGCAAAGGTTCCTAAGAAATGCAACCAATTTTCTCTTTATTCTAAAGCACTTTATCTGCCAGTGAATAACATTAGTTCACCCCGAGAGCATCTGGTTAGGGTTCAGCCTTGTGCCGTCATAGTTCCAGTACTGGCACTGCAGAGAGCCCGACCCGTGCCGTAGGGGGCGGGGCTCGCTTTGTGGGCAGGCAGACGACCTCTCGTTTCAGTGCAGAGTGGGGAGTGTCCTCCTGGAAGGGGGCTTGGGTCTGCGCGGGGGCTGTTGGTGGAGTGCACATTGAGAAGCACAAGTTACCTGGGAAAATGCTGCCACCTTCCCAGAAATCTCCAGCCAAAGGTGCCTTCAAATCTAAACATGCGGACTTTTCCTGGTGAGCAGTGTATGAATTTTTTATTAGTCCATTTGTTTGCCATAAAATATTAATAGGGGATCGTCTCTCTCCCAGGGATTAATGTGCCAGGTCACCTCACGGTATTCCAGGTTCTGGCAAAGGCTGTGGGTAGTAAAGGGCAAGGGAACAAAAGGTCATTTATCCAGCGAAATAAAGATCCTGCAATTAAGTCTGGCATTTTCTCGGCAACGTTCATTCCATGAAAATAGGCAAAGCAAAAAAAAATATTTTGAGAGAAATTTTTAAAAATGATGTTTTTAAATAGAGGACGGTGTTGAGCAAATGGAAACAACACCAGATACCAAATGCTGCCTGTGATAAAGTGTCTGGCTCCGCGTCTGAGCAGGTCCTCGGAGGAGTCACATAATTGTATAAAAATATCTGCAGGCAGACTGCATTTTGCAGAACATCAAAGTGATGTGGTGTGAGGCAAATTACTACTTAATGTATATTTCCATAATTTCACTTTCTGTGGAGGAACTCTTCCCTTCCAACTCAGGGGCTGGATATAATGTAGAGTGGCTCTCAGGATAAGGGAGAAGGAGGTGTGAGAGATGCTATCTTGGGGATCGTGGGCTCTTAGTCAGTAGTTTGTATGCTTTGAACATGAAGGGGTTTATAGACTAGGAGACTTGGAGGCAAGTGATGGAGGTGGTAGGGGGTGAAGGTTACAGTGATGGTGGTAGTGGTGATGGCAGGGGTGGTGGTGATGGTGGTGGTGGTGGTGGTGGTGATGGTGGTGATGGTG
>PJEM01015111.1:0-23652 GCA_004023845.1 Helogale parvula | reverse complement strand
GACCATGGAATTTGATCCACTTGGTTCTCGATGAACCTTCTAGAAGCTCCTATGGTTTAAGATGATATCCATATTCCCTATGATGAAAATAAAACCAACTTATTCCAGGAAAAAAAAACACATATATATAGGCATGAATTATCCACTCCTGCAAGGGTAACACTGTGATATTTCAGTATGCCCAGGCGGTAATGTTAATTTTTTTAATACATTTTTGATGAAACTACCCTCAACTTTGTATCTTATTTGCTCCCCTAAATTTTCTCCAAATTATTTAGAAAGTTTTTGTGAGCATCATTTTAATTACTATATAAGAGTCTATCATATGGCCGTATCATAATATATTTAGCTTTGATATGACTAACTATCGGAGCGGTTCTAGCTTTTTGCTACTATAAGTCATATCACACTGGACATATCTGTGCATAAATATTTTCGACATTTTAGTTTATAGCCTTCGGATGAATTCCCAGAAGTGGAATTATGAGGCCAGGAGTACGAACACGTTTAAGGCTCTTGATATATTTTCCAAATTGCTTTCCAAAAGGGTCATATTAATGTACACTTTGTTAGGAGTCTGTAAAAGTGTTAAACATGTCACACTTTCCAGCAATCAATATGCTCTGTTAAAAATTAGGTTTTTAACCTCCCAGGTCTCTTCTCCTTGTAAAACCAAATGTTACAGAGCAGGCTGCTACCCTGACCATATCCTCACCTGCTCTCCTCATTTCCGTGGAGGTACCCAGGGCTTTCCGTGGGCTGGAGGGTCTCCCGGGCCCTTTTCTGTATCTTTACGCACACGACTCAATGTCCTATTTGATTATGTGTACTTGTTGGTATCCTCAAAAATACGTTCCTTTTCTCCACCTAGAGTGGAAGCTGGCATGCTTATCTGTAACGGGTCGCATAGTATTTTAGGTTTATGGCCCGCACTGTGTTGGAGCCACAGACAATGTGTAAGCAAAGAATGTGGCTGTGTGCCAATAAAACTGTTTACCCAGATAGCCACTGGGCTGGATTTGTCTGGAGTTTGCTCCCCCTGTTCAGACGATAAATGCCTTGGAGCAAGCATCAAGTGGGTGCCCCGGGTCCCTGGCACGGGATTACTAGGGGCCTGAGGATGAGTAGGTGGAGGGCTGACATTTTCAACATTGAACTTAAGGCTGGAGAAGGTAGACAGGATGGGAACGCGTCATTCTGCATGACCTCCTCTGTACTCCCTGCATCTCCACCCTCCTTGGGGAAAGAGAGAGAGGAAAATGAAGGCACATTCTAAAGTGACTTGAGTTCCTTTGGCCCTGGGACTGGGACATTATAGAGATGCACTGCCACCTTTCTCCACCTTCCTCTCCCTCAGACAGCACCAAGCCCAGCTCACCCTCTGTGGTCAGATGGGAAAGGTGCCTACCAGGCAGGGGTAATAGGGCATCAATCATGTGACTTTAGGCAGAAGAACAGCAATAGCCAGCATTTGACAAGCATTTCCCCTGCACAAGAGCGCTGTACGTCCCCAGTAATCAAACAATGATAGTATTCCGTGAGGAGGTCAGCACTGTGGTTAGTCCCATCATAAAGATGAGAATGGGGAGAGATTAGGTAACTCGCTGAGGCTCTTCCAGATGCTGAGTAGTGGAGCAAAGCATCCGAACCTATGCATCTGATGTCAGTGCCTTATATATATATTTTTTTAATGTTTTCGAATGTTTATTTTTTAGAGAGAGAGGGAGAGAGAGTATGAGCAGGGGAGGGGCAGAGAAAGAGGGAGACACAGACTCTGAAGCAGGCTCCAGGCTCTGAGCTGTCAGCACAGAGCCCAACGCGGGGCTTGAACTCACAAACCGTGAGATCATGACCTGAGCTGAAGTCAGATGCTCAACCGACTGAGCCACCCAGGCGCCCCAGTGTCTTGACCATTGCTCTGACCACCCCTGTGGCAGACTTTCCCATTGGCCTGTTCAGTATTCATTCTACTCTTATTTCCTTCATGCCAGGACTGTGGTAACATGTCCAAGTGACAAACTGGTTTGCAGTCTTCCTTCTAGCTACATGTGCTCGATGAGATGAAACTGGAAGCTCCTTGGTTATTTCTCTTTCCTGCTGCAGGAAGGAAACGTGGTGCCTGGAACTCCGGCAGCCGCAGTCAAGGCACCCCACAGACGGAAGCCACATGCCGATGGTGGGACAGAAGCATGGAAGGACCCTGGCAACTACCAGATCAGCTCTGGGCTGCCTTATTCTGTCTTCTCCCCCCCACCCAGCATGAGAGAGATAAATCTCTATCTTGTTTAGGCTACATTGATCAGGTCTCTCTTACAGTAAGATAAATGCAATTCCTAAGTGGTGAAGCCTCAGAGAAGGTCTGTAGCTTGCAGGTCTTACAGCACACAGAAATTTGCTAAAAAAAAAAAAAGTCCATCTGGCACGCTCCAGACACGAGTCTCACCCTGTCCCCCAATTCCTGAGCCATCACGTGCACTGGAACTAAGGATAAAAATGTGTGTCAGGGATTGAACGGTAATGAAATTTGGGGGAGGGAAGAAAGTGGGCTACAAGGAAAAGAAAGAGGCCCTAGGGGGAGGGAAGGGTTTTCCTTCCCGACTTCAAGGGAGTAGCCACACAGGGCCAAGAGTTGAGGTTGAAGGCCTTGTGTCCTTTGAGGAGCAGGACCTCAAGTTATCTGTGGATGCTGAACAGATGTGATGAGACACCAGGAACCGGAGACCAAGGACCGTTGTTTATGTGTTCCCCGTCCATGAGGGTTGACTGACCATCAGAAAGACTCTTTAACAATGACCTGCCCCTCCCTCCCCTCCTCTGTCCAGTGCCTTAATAGTGAGGCTACCGTCTGGTCCATCTGTCACCAAGCCTGTGGGGGCTTAGGGTTATGCGGCAAGGCCTGCCACACGGAGATCCGGGGCGAGATCTAGCTTTTACCTTTAAAAGCACAGATTTGCGTCTGTTTTCATCTCCATGCTCTGGTCTCCACAAGGCAAAACAACATAGTCAAAGGAGGGACTCCCCGGTTCAAGATCCTCAGCATCCCAAGGATTAAAGATAGGACTTGCCTGCCTTCCAAATTGTGGTTTTAGGATTCCACTGGCAGATATGGACTCATCTCCCATTAACCTGAAAATGGGTGTCCTTGGTGGGAAGTCTGGGGCTCAGGTCCTCAGGGGCCGAGGCCATCTGAGGCCAGGCCGGGGTGGCGGGGGTGAGGGTATTGGTAAACCCATCCCACAGGACGATGAAGATGCTGTGGAAGGTTTGGTTCTCACCACAAAGAGGAGAATCCCGACAAATGCCTCTGGAAGAGGCCCACCCTGCGTGGTTCACCTTGAAAGAAAATTGCTGCTGAGGTCACACACTTCACCTTGTCCTCTGACGAGTGGGCACAGCCCTTCCCGGTTTTCCCGCAGACGTCTGCCTATCAAGACAATCTGTAGATTTCCCTCCAGTCGGCATATTGGCTGCACAGATAATGTAGGTATTTTCAGTCAGCCCGGAGCAGGAAAGATAAGGGGGGAGAGCCGGGGAAAACTTGATTGAGTGACCGAGATAAATGGACTGTACCACAGGAAATCGAAATGCAAAAATAAGGATTGGGAGCGACTGAAATATTTAAAATGATGGAGAAGGGCGGGCATGTGAAAGGAGCGGCCTTACCCCTTCCTCGAGCCTGAGCTCCTAAATATTGCAAAAGATAATAGGGTGGAGAGAATCTCAGAATAGAAACTAGCCATTAAGGGAGACAAAATGACAGGGTTTGGCTTACAAATGGGATTATAGTTAAGAAAGGAGGAGAAATAAGAGGGGCTTGGGGTTTGAGTCCTCACCTCTGGTCTCGCGTAGGTTATGTCTTAGAGAGAAGCCTTCCCTGGGTTATGGTTGAGCCTTCAAGCGGCCTTTCTCTGGCCCTCCCTCTCGGAAGGTTTGAGAAGGAGGTGAGTGCTGGGCGTTCTTGGTAGAGGGGCATGATGAGGGGCATGGGTCAGAGGTGAAGCCAGAGGTACTAGATGAGCTTATAGAAAACAGGCGTTTACTTCTCTCTTATGACACAGTCCGAGACGAGCCTTCCACATAGACACAGGGACCCGGGTTCCTGCCACCAGGCCTTGGTTTTGTCCACAGCGGTGAGGCTGGGCTGCCACGGTCCCAGCCACAGGGAGAGGGAAGGGGAGCATAGAGAAGGCACATCCACGTGTCCCGAGGCTCAGGCTGGATTGTGGCACCCGTCAAGAGGGCTGGGTGCCGGTGGGAGGCAGTCTGGGGAAGGCAAACCATCAGTCTGGGGCCCGGACCTCCTCCCTCAGGCAGGTGTGCTCGGGTGGACGAGCTTAGTCTATTCCCTGTCGGAACAAGCTAGGTCTAGTGGCAGGGGCACCAGGAGGAGGTGTGGCAGCATCCTCCCCCATCTCCTTGTGAATGACCGGCCCCTGCCCACCCCCATCCTGGCACCAGACTGGGCTGCAGGAGACCAGAATCCTCCTTTCCACTTATTAGGAATGGGAAGCATTTCTGCGGAGAGTCTCCCTCCCTTATCCTCCCGAACCGAGAGCAAAACTGGCTCGGAAGCATGCAGATTAGACCACGGGCTCCGAACTGGGTGAACTGTACCTCCGGACCAGGCTTTCTGCCTCAGCAGGGGAGTGGAGGCCACAGAGCGCGGACCACCCCTTGCAGTCAGTGGTGAGAGGGGGCCTCTTGCACAGGCAGGGGGGTGGCCGGGTGGTCCCATCCGCCAGGCCTCCATCGGCTCCGAGCCAGCCTGCTCTTCCTCAGGGCGGTCACAGCAGGTTACACGGGAGCTGATTGTTGGGCACTGACGGCTGGGGCAGAGCAGGGGACCAGTCTCCCCAGTGTCTGTCCCCCACATGATCATCTCATCCATCAGTCAATACGCATACCACCAGGCACACCAGATGTGGCGGTTTCAGCCTCCCAAACATAACCCAATTCCCCTCTCTGTTTCTAAGGATAAAAGTCTATGCGTCAAACGCCTGTATGATTCGGAGGGCCATGGGATGCCTTATCTACTTTCTCCTTCATGTCCTCTACTTGGCTTTTCTTGAAACAATGAAACTGTTTTCTTTCTTCAGACATGTTGAGACACACGGCTGCAGAGACCTTGCCTTACGATCAGAGGATCTGGGGCTCTCTCGGGGTCTCCATGAAGAATCACCCTGGCTGCAGACAGTGCTTTCCTCGACGTGTTTTCCCTGTACCGCCGGGGAGCAGACCGAGCGTGCGTTATTTTCTGCAAGAAATAATGTGTTTATGCTGAGCTTGGATATTTTCATGCCCTAAAGGTGCTGGCTACCCCGATACACACCTGGATCCCACGGTCCAGGTGGCAAATGTATGCCCAGAGCCCGCCACCGAACTCGTTTTTGTTGCAATCTCTAGTCTCATTTAGACGCAAAGTCTTGAAGAAGCCTTCGTCCCAAGTCCCAAGAGCACATCTCCTCTCCTTCCTCTCCTGGTCAGTCCAGGCTCTTGTCAGGACACTTTCTATCAATCCGCACACCTCGGAATTCAGAGGACAGTGAATTTTCTTTTTAAAAGATAGAGTTTATTTTCCATTCTCTATGTAAATCACGCACTTTAATACAAAAAAAGGGGCAGTATGGAGTGACCAGAGGATTGAACGAGCCAGGCTTGGTAAGTAGGTGAGCAGACAGCAAAGTTCTTCTTCCCGCCACTGACCCTGCACACTGATGTCCCCTTGCTCTTGCTTTGTGGATACTCCCAGGTATTAACGAAGAGTCTCCTCTCTTCATGTAATAAAATGTCAATCGAGTCCTCTCTGGTCAAACTCTTGGGCAGCGCATTGCTCCTCCCCTCTCTGAGCTTGGTCTGTGGGTGTAGGGTGTGGTCAGCTCCTTTCCTGGCTTCTCCCTGTTCTTCCCTCCATTCCCAACTTGCAAGGCTGTCTCTGCCTTGGCCAGTATGGAAGAAGAATGGGACAGGGGGTTAAGGGACTGGCTAGGTCTTGGTTGACTGGAACAGTTGTCACCTGGTGTCCTCTCGGTTGTGATTCTCTTTCCGGTTCCTTGGAGACACCAGCTCCCCAGAGACCAGAGTCTCAGAGAAAACGTCAAATGATGTCTAAGAAAGCATCCCAAGGGTCAAAGCTGACAGGCGTGTGCAGGAATGGTCATTCAAAAAACGCGTCTTTGGTAGGGAGACAAGGTGATTGTCAAGTTATGAAAGGTGGACACCGCCAAAGGAGAGGGAGTCTAGGTCAACATGGAAGTTTGTTTCTGGTGAGCCTGGGCCAGAGGTGAATTAAGTGAGTAGCATGGCTTCTTCTAAAGGAGCCGAGCTGGGGGCACCTGGGTGGCTCAGTCGGTTGGGCGTTCGGCTTCAGCTCAGGTCTTGATCTCATGTGGGTTTGAGCCCCGCAGCAGGGTCTGTGCTGACAGCTAGCTCGGAGCCTGGAGCCTGTTTCAGATTCTGTGTCTCCCTCTCTCTCTGAACCTCCCCTGCTCGTGCTGTCTCTCACAGTCTCTCAAAAATAAATAAAAAACAAAAAAAAATTTTTTTAAAAGGAGCTGAGCTCGGAGGGATGGCATGTTGTCGATCTTGTCAAAGTCATTTCCTTCATTGCTACCAAGAGTGTCATCATTACAACAGCATCCTAAGAGGTGGGGAAGGATGAGATTTTTGTGGAATTACGAGACACCAACAGGGACCACCAGGATCACATGTGACTATTTCTTATCCTCTTCCTCTGTCTGCTAAGGAAAAGAACATTCTGGGACCCCACTACTCTGTAATATGTTCTCCTTAGAAGACCACACAGTAGGAGGCCTCTTTCCTGTTAGTTCAAGGTGGGACTTACCTCATACCTCTTCTCCACCCGTTTCTTCCTGTGAACAAGTGAGGAAATCAACAGACGAACTCAACGTGGCATCTGTGGACGGGCCTAAATCACATTTTGCTCGCCGTTAAAAAGGCGGGAATGCATCTCATCTTGCACTGTCTTCTCAAAACTCTCAAAACTTCCAACTCACTTGATCAAGTCTGTCTTCCCAACGCTTTGAGCCTCAGGTAGCAAGAAAACCCCAACTTTCCAGAGATATTCACTGCTCTCAATTCAATTTTTTTCTTTTTCTTTCTCACCCAGATTATCCAGGGGACAGAGTAAGGGTGGGTTAGGAAAGAGAGAGATCAATCTAAAATGTTGAGGCTGCTGGCTAATGGCCTTTAGATTGCAAAGACTGAGTAAACAGATTTAGCACACTGATTCAACATATTAATTGTTTGTTAACCTTTGCATAACCTTTAGGAAGCCTCTGAATGTGTGGATTTAAAACCTAGAGTACACCCGAGGTATCCCCATGGCACAGCCCACTTTTGCAAGGTGTTAGAACTCATTAATTTTCTGTTGAAGCTGGACAGGAAAGGGGAGTTTGGAGGAACAAAGCATACCAAATAGAGAACTAATCAAGCAAATTAATGTATGCAGAAGGCTCTCTCCTCAGCTTGCAGAAATACCCATTTGTTACCTATATAAGCTATAATTACATAAAATGTGAGCCATCGCGAGATGGAGTGTGATTTAAGGGTTGAGAGAGCAAACATAATAACAATAGTGTAATACTAATAGCCCTCATTGCTCTAATGATGTCAGCGCTTGGCTAACGCCCCCGTTTAGGGCTCTCTGAGCATGCTGGCCACATTCATTAATCCTCTGGCTGTAAGGGGGCGAGGGTTGCTCAGAAGCATTCACACCAGAGCTGGGAAGAGGTTGTGGAGTCCCACCGCCCTGCCTCCTGTGCCCAGGCAAGCTCCAAGTTTCGAGGGACCCACTAGCCCAGGGACAGGTGGTGCTGGGCTCTGTGACGCTCATGATATGGTCTTCTAGTAACTGAATTGGTCAGCGGTTCCACACACACTCTTCTGGGTTGGAGAAACCCTAAGGGGCCCCCAGATATTTCTCTTGGTCTGTAGCCTCCAAACTTTCAATGAAGACAGTCGCCTGCTCTGTCCCTCAAGCCCTGGAGACACACACCTCTGATTCTCTGCATCTCTGGCCTCTTCATTGTGACATATGAGCCTGTCTTCTTTTCCAATCAAGTCCCACCAACTGCAATCTTATTTGGGCTCAGTCTGTCCTCCCCAGCTGACTTCGGCCGTAAGTCATCCCCCAAGAAAGGGTGTGGTGTTCCTACTACATTTCCCCAAAGTTACTGGCTGATAGTCGGCAATTGTAGGACTGCTTTTATTGAGGATGGTCCTTTGGATTCTCCCAGGGTGGCTGCCCTGTATCAGATCTGTCCCACTTTCCTCCGGCCGTCATTCATCCTGACAATAACCTGGCTTTTCTGAGCCAGCCAGACAAGGGCTCGGGCCACTTTCTCTGTGCAGATGGCATGAGTGGGCCGTGCAACCCCTTCCTTTGCAGAAGCATTTTCTTCCCATCCCCTCTGCCCTTGCCTTGCAGCGCCTGCCCACCACATGCCCGCTCACCCACCACCTCCTGGAACCAGTTTTATGAGACCAGGCTCAGCCACACTAGAAGCACATTTCCTATTCTCTTTTTTTCAGTTTTTCCTCCTGCAAAACAGAGAATATTTGGACAAGATGACTTCCAAGATGGCTTCCAGGACACAGATTAAGAGGGAAGATAACACAAGGGCCCCACAAGGGTCTGCTGTGGTGGCCTCACTCCCTGTGGCCTGCCTGCTCCCTGCCCTGGAAACGAGAAGCCTGCCCTCATCTGGACAGGGTGGCACAAGGAGGCGGGGCTTCTAGGCTCACACAGGGTCCTCCAAGCAAGCCTTTGGGACCTGGGCCATGAGCCCAGCGCTGCCCAACTAGCGTCACCCAGACCTCCTGTCTTTCTCCCTCACTCGCCACCTACCTGAGCCCCACCATCCTGTACCTCTTTGAATAGTCCTGGCTTTTGAGCTGCTCAGGCAGCACCCTCGGTCCCCTCAGGTCTCATTCTACAGTCTGAGTCCCTCTGAGGATGACCTTGACCAACAGAGGTGATGGAGAGATATGAGCTTCTCGAAGCTCTGTTCTACCTCCTGTTAGGAGCAAAAACAAACAGCAAGAACCAAGACTAAAAGAACTAAAGAGAAAGCAAAAGGAATCCCACCTTTCACACTAAACAGAAATGGCATGGCAAGAGCAGGGGGTAGGGGTCACGAAGCCAGGTATCAGCTGCGGGACCTCGGGCAAGTCATCAGGCTCCTTTCTTCCTGTTCCTCAGCCAGATGACCGCAAAGGCTGCCTGCAGGCCCAAGGTCAAGTGAGACAATGCAGGAAATTGTGGACTGCTCGCATGGAGCAGCCACTAGGGGAAGACGTCCTCTGTGCCAGGCACTTTGTGGAGGGCTTGACATACCCCCTTTCCCACTATGCTCCCAGCTGCCCTGTGAGGTTGGCAGGGGCGTAGACATGATCAGCACCCTCAATTAATAGCTAGGGAAGTGGAGGCTCAGAAAGTCACTTTCCCTGAGTACACGCGTGTAAGGGGTGGGGCCGGCAGGGATCTGGACCCAGGCTCCTGGATGCTGAATCCCCATCAGGTGGCTGTTGCCTAAATGAGGTTACACTCTGCATCGCGGTCTCCAGCTTGCATTGCTCGCTCTGGCTTGGAACGAACAAGCAAAGGCTGGGCAGTAGGTGGTGGCCTAGCCACAGGAAGAGCGGCAAACACAGTGGTGCCCTTCTCTCACAACCCTCCCAGGACTCCCAGGGTGAGGGCCTCTGATTTAAGGAAGAGACCCCTCCCTCGTGTCTGGAAGCCGAGTGGGCTGGCCAGGCCTTCTTCGGGGCTCACGCAGCTTCAAACCCCCTGGGGTACTTCTCTGCTCAGCCTCGGGGTTCCCTCTGTCCCGAGGCATGGCTGCAGCTCTGTGTGGCTTATTTGCATCAGTTTCTAAAGCTGCAGCCATGCCCCTTGGCTGGCCTGGCGGGTTGCTGGCTCAACTTCCAGGTGCACCTTCCGCACACCCAATCACGGAGCTCCTTTCGGGGTCCCCCAGGCCTCCCTCACCGACTCCCACCCCGACACACCCACCCTGGATTGCAGTCGGACCCTTGGAGGAAACGGAGCTGACCCCAGTCCTAGAGCTGCCCTGTCCGAGGTGGTCACAGGCCCCAGGGGGCAGGCCTAGTCCTGGCTGAGATGTGCTGTTAGGTGAGGAACGCAGCGGATTTTTGAAGACTTGGTATGAAAAAGAAGACTCTAAAATATCTCAATAATTAAAAAAATGTTTAATGTAATTTTGAAAATCGAGATACAGGTGACATAGAACAGGGTATTCGTTTTAGGTGTACAACCTAACAATTCGATATTTGTATACATCGTGAAATGATGGCCACAGTAAGTTCTTTTTTCTGGCGATGAGAACTTTTAAGATCTACTCTGTTAGTGGGGCGCCTGGGTGGCTCAGTCAGTTGTGTCTGGCTGTTGATTTCCGCTCAGGTTGTGATCTCACAGTTCATAGGTTTGAGCCCCACATCGGGCTCTATGCTGGCTGCGTGGAGCCTGCTTGGGATTCTCTCTGTCTCCCTCTCTTTGCCCCTCTCCCTCTCATGTTCTCTCTCTCTCTCAAAAAAAAAAAAAAAACACATTAAAAAAGTCTTTTGAACACATTTATGTTTTGTTTGTCAAATGGATATTTAAAATTTTTAATTGTGTGATGCACAGGTGTTTGCATCATAAAAATTAAGCATGGAACATTACAGAGGTCCTTCACAACCTTCTCCCCGCCATTCCTTTCGCATAAACTCTCCAAAGGTAACCACCGTTGTGCATTTATGTACATATATTTGTTCATGCACCCGTATAGAGGTATTTAGTTTTATTTTTTAATTTTTAATGCTTATTTATTTTCGAGAGAGAGAGAGCGCGCAAGTGGGGGAGGGGGAGAGAGCAAGGGAGAGACACAAAATCTGAAGCAGGCTCCAGGCTCTGAGCCATCAGCACAGAGCCTAATGCAGGGCCCAAACCCATAAGTCATGAGATCATGACCTAAGCTGAAGTCAGACACTTAACTGACTGAGCCGCCCAGGCACTCCTATTTTTTTTTTTTTTTTAACATACGTGCTATCATGCACCAGTTTTTTGGGCCAGTTTTTTTTTTCCTCTTAATGATATGTCTTAAAGGTCTTTCCACATTAGTATGTGCAGATTCCTTTCATTATTGTTTTAACAACTGCAGAGCATATATGTATATATATTATTTAACAACTGCAGAGCATATATATATATATTCCACCGATTTCCCTAATGATGAATATTTAAGATTGTTTTTCCTTTAAAATATTTTTAAAAGTATTTGTTTATTTTTGAGAGAGAAACAGAGAGAAGAGCATGAGCAGGGGAGGAATAAAGAGAGAGGGAGACACAGAATCTGATGCAGGCTCCAGGCTCTGAGCTGTCAGTACAAAGCCTGATGAGGGGCTCGAACCCACAAACTGTGAGATCATGACCTGGGTCGAAGTCAGGCGTTTAACTTACTGAGCCACCCAGGTGCCCCTGTGTCTCCTTTTTAAAAAAGTGTGACTAGGTTACCATGAACACACGTGCCTACCACCTTGCATGCATCTGTCATACAGCCGTAGATGGATTTGTGGGCTTGCCGGGTCATGGGGTGTGGACACACCAAAAGTCTTCACTCCCCTCCACCATGAGAGAGTATCTGTTTCCTCACATCTTCACCGGAACTGCCTCTCCTGGCTTTATCGTTTCATCTTGCTCAGAGGCTCTTGCTCATAGCCACTAATCCTCCTGCCCCATTTTCCTGCCTCAGAATCCTTAAAACTTCACACCTACTACTCAGCCGTGGTTACCATGCCATGGTCCTACATGGGATCTGCTCCCTGGAGAAGTTGTCCTCTACAATGAAATCTGGAGACATCACCTACATCCATTGTTTAATATTTATCAGGAGCCTGCGGTGTGCTGGGTTCACACAGCAGCCAAGACTTTTGGAAAGAAAACATGCAGTGATCTGAAAGGCAGAGATTACTTAATAAAACTCGACGGCTCCACCAGAGGCCACAGAGGTGCCACTGTTTCCCTGGGTGTCTGTGTGCTCTGGGTGAAGCAGGTGGGGGTGTGTCTCCCTCTGAGAAGACACATTAATACGGCATCTGGTCTCCTACAGGACGTCTGCACAGTATGACAGAGCTCATCACTTTCCTGTCTATGAGCAATTAAACGGCACCAGGAAGCCCTGTATCTTTATATCATCCCCTAATGACTTCGGGGGATGGTGTGGGTACAAAGAGCCCACATCGTGGCTAATTGGCAAAGTTATCACCTTTCTTCGGGGGCCAAATGTCCAGTGCATTTCCCATCCGTCTCCCCTCGCCAAGACCAGAAAACAACTGGCTTTGTCCTCGGCGTGCACCTCTGGAATTAAATGTCATTTGCAAAGCCTATAATTGCTCCAAGAGACAGTGGCTTCTTTTTGTCTTTCTCAGACTCGCTACCTTTAACTCTGCCCAATCCCACTCCTGCTCCCCCGCCCCGCAGACTTTTGTTTCCCGAGCCCCATCCCGGGGCCTGTCAGATTACATTTTTTATTGCATCGAGACAAAAAGCCATCTGGAGCTCCTGGTCTCCACTGTCAGTGGGCTGCCGTTCCCAGGGTCTCCTGCCAGGCCCCCCGATTAAGAGGCACCCCCCACCGGCCCTCTCTCTTTATTTTTCACCCCCTGCCTCCACCCCTCCTCAGCTCCTGTGCCTTTGTCCCTCTGCTCCCCTCACCCTATCACTGCGATGCGGCTACCTTGTCTTGGCAGAACAATGCCAGCTGTCAGCTTGTATTAAGCATGCGGGGCGGGGCGGGGTGGGGGAAGCGCCACAATTTCAGGAGGCTGAACACTTACAGATTCTTCATTTGGTTCCATTAGCCCGGAGTTTCTCTCCTGGTCACTAATATACTTATTTTAGGCCACAGCTGGTCCTCTTTTCCTTTCTTCTTGGCCCCAAACCTAGGCAGCACATAAGGGAAGAGCCTTTGTAAGAACATGGAAGGGAAGGACACAGCCCAGAAGCAAATGGGAAGTGAACTTGGCCCTGGTTGGCTCCAACAGCCCAGCAGGGGGCAGATCTGTGCAGGCCTGGGTGGCTGCACAGGAAGAGAGGCCATCGCCCCTTCCTTGGACAGGGCAGGGCACCAGGAATTACACCTGCACTTTGGGATGGGTGTGTTGGTATTGCAGGGTTCAGTCCCAGGCCCGGTGACCTCTAACATCTCAGTGTGCAGAGAAGGGACGCAGAGGCCTCTGCTTAGAAGGGTGTTTGTGCCAGGAAGAAGGTAGGTTTTGCCCCACAATGGGACCAGGTGCAGGCATGGCTTCTGGATGCACCTGTCAGGGCTCTGGAGGAAACTTATACATCTGGGGAGGCCGTGTGGCCAGCAGCTGACAGTTGGGTGCCATGTTTTCACATCTGGGGCTCTTTCTCCTGAGAGCCTTGGGAAAGAGGCCTAACTTCTCAATGTTCTCAGCCATGATGGTCATCGTTATATCCTCCTGAAACTGCTGTGGGATTGAAGAAGATGCCAGTGTGAAGCATTAAGCGTCACACTTAGTTCATAGTAAATGCTCAATGCACACTGGCTGTCATGATTATCTCTTGTTCAGGCTGCAGACTCCAGGCCAATCCTCTCTCGACTCCTACGTGGCAGTGGAATCATTCATCTTCGTATTCCTAGGGAAGACTGTCACTCGTGGGGGCTCTTCCCCAGAGCAGCAAGGGTGGGTCACGAGATCCCAGCGGGGTGCATGTTCCGTCCCCTCGTCTGGGATGCCCTAAGGGCCAGCACCTCCCCTCTAAGCCGGATGCTTAGCAAGGCACCTCAGGCTCCTTCCCTCTTTCTCCCACCGGTGGAAGGTTGTATAGAAAGGTCAACGCTTCAAAATAACCTCCCTGAACCAAAACTCAGCCAGGCCTCCAGCTTCAGATTCCACGTCAGCTCTGAGGAAGGTGTGAAACTCTTATTTAAACAAGTGGACAAATGGCTTTTAGATCAGAAGCCTAAACAGAAACATAAAGCATGAACGTGTCCATTGTTCTCTCCTCTCATTTGACACTAACCTGAATTGGGCTCCGAGCTGACTCATCCCAGCACCTAACAAGGGCCTCCACACGAGTCCACGCAGAACGCCCGCCTTGTCTTCCCGTGAGCCGGGTTCTGTCTCTCAGGGGAATGAGGGCGATGGGAGGAGCCCACAGCTTCCGAGGGCAGACATTTTCTGTTGGATTCTCACAAAGTCCTATGAAGTAGGTCTTATTTCCTTCATTTCACACACGAGTGACTGGAGACTCAGAGAGTTTAAGAAACTAGCTCATGGCCTTAGAGACAAGTGAGAAGTCAAGATCTGTCCCCAGATCTATCCAGCACCAAATCTAGGCCCTCCACTGCATACCAGACCCCCTCCCCCCACCAGAGGTCTTTATGTAATCACCTAATAAAGACAGACCTGATACCTGTCGGCAGTTAACGCCTGCGCATGGTCAATCTTCACCAACAATGAACCGACTAGACTACAAAACTACTACGTCTTGCCCCAAACACCAAAATTACTCTGAGGCTCATCCTCCCACTAAAGATCATTTTTAAGAATGAAGTTGGTCACGTACTTGCAGTGGACAAACGTGGCCCCGAGTCGTCTCACAAATCTTTCTGTAACGAGCACTGGAGTGGAGACGTCGTGCGGCATTGACCGGGCTGACGCTGATGAAATATTCGGGAGCCTGAAGGCTTGCATGGCTTTGCTTTAAACCCATTTATAGTAGAAACTTTCTTATTTCCAACGAGGTCACAGTAGAAAAACGAAATGGCTGGCATAGGCCTATGGACATTGTCAAAAAATGAACCATGTCTGCAGGAATGCATAGGTTTTCGAACGGGCCTGTTGCAGAAAATAAACTCTTTTCCGTCTGTGTGCCACTGTTGTTTTTGCGAAGATTGTACGGCTGCACTAGAATGGTTGCTAAGGTCCCTCCAGACGTAGCATCATATGCGGTTGTGCCTCGATATCACCCACCATTGAGGATGGAACAAATTACTATTACGTATTATAACAACAACACCGATTTAGGGAGCACTTGCTGTGACGGGCCCTGTCCTATGCTCCTTTCAATCTTCACAACAATCTCCCGAGGCAGATACTATTATCATTTATTTGTTATGATATTATTTATTTATTTTTAAGTGTACTTATTCATTTTGATAGAGATGAAGAGAGCTGTAGTAGGGGTGGGTCAGAGAGAGAGAGAGGAAAAATCCCAAGCAGAGACTGACATGGGGCTCAAACCCACGAAACCATGAGATCATGACGTGAGCTGAAATCAAGAGTTGGGTGCTTAACTGCCCGAGCCTCCCAGGTGTCTCAGTTCTCATTTTTAAAATGAAGAAACTGAGGGGCACGTGGCCAGCTCAGTCGGTAGAGCATGTGACTCTTGATCTCAGAGTCTTGAGTTCAAGGCCCACATTGGGGGTAGAGTTTACTTTAAACAAACAAATAAACAAAAAAGGAACTTTAAAATTAAAAAAAAAGTTTTATTTCATTTTGAGAGAGAGTGACAGAGCAGGAGTGGGGGAGGAGCAGAGAGAGCAGGAGACACAGAATCTGAAGCAGGCTCCAAGCTCTGAGCTGTCAGCACAGAGCCCAGTGCAGGGCTCGAACCCATGAACTGTGAGATCCTGACCTGAGCTGAAGTCGGCCCCTTAACCGACTGAGCCACCCAGGTGCCCCCCAAAAAGGAACTTTGAAAAATAAATAAATAAATAAAATGAAGGTACTGAAGACCAGAGAAATCAAGTAACTTGCTAGAGGTCACACAGCTAGTGAGTGGCAGAACCAGGATTTGAACTGGGTAGTTTGGCCCCCGAGCTCCAGCTTTGTGCTGTGGTCAAGCGGCTAATATCCCCACACAAACCTTGCAGCCTGCCCTAGCCTTCTGCGCCCACCTCTATGGCACCCACACAGAGAATCACTCAATTTTTGTCAGGTCAAAAATATTTTTAGTAGTTACATATTAGAGAGACAGAATGCAAGCGAGGGGAGGGGTCAGAGAAGAGATCTCACGAATCGTGAGATCATGACCTGAGCTGAAGTCGGATGCTTCCCCTGTCAGGTAGAAAAATTAAATGAAGGCAGTATCAGGGGGCGCCTGGGTGGCTCAGTCGGTCAAGTGTCCGACTTCAGCTCAGGTCATGATCTCACAGTTCGTGAGTTCAAGCCTCGAATCAGGCTCTGTACTGACAGATCAGAGCCTGGAGCCTGTCTTTGGATTCTGTGTCTCCCTCTCTCTCTGACCCTCCACTGCTCACGCTGTCTCTCTCTCTGTCTCAAAAATAAGAAAACAGTAAAAAAATTTTTTTTAAATAAAAAAAAAAAAAGCAGAGTGTTCACATCAAAACCCGGGTCTCCAGAGTCTCAGGAAAACCTGGAAGATCTGACGGAGTTGAACTCCCTTCCCACAGCATGACCATGAGCACGGGACCTGGCCTCACAGCAGCTTCACCTCGGATTCACACGAAGCCCACTTCGTTCATCCTGCTCTTGGCCCCTCTAGGCCCCCATCACCAAGGCCATTCCCTTCTAACCCATTTAGTTGTCGCACGTGCTCACCTGATCTCCATGCTTCGAAAGAGCTGGAAAGTGCTCCCTTCTTGGATGACCCCATTTAGCGGCCACTAGGGTGGGCGTGAAGGTTACCCAGTGACTGGGAGAAATGGGGAGCTGTGTGCTGTGAGCTGCTGTGTTCTGGCGACTGCGTGCTGTCTTACTGCCGCTATCATAGGCCATGGCAGGAAGTCAGGAGGAAACATGCAGTGCATTCTTTAGCATTCTTTTCCAGCTCCAGGTACCCCCTTGATGGCCCTCCGAAAGAGGCGCCGTGTCCAGGCAATGGGATACTCCAGTGTGGATTTTCACAATCCCTTTCGGACACATCTCTACTGTTCCTTTTTCCACAAAGCCCCTGCTTTTCAGAGATTAATTGTTGTCAAATGCAACTTACTTTCTAATCCTTTCAGGCTCCATTTAAAACTCTCTGCTTTATTTTACCTTTTTTGATAAAGTCGCTGAGGGCTTTTTTTTTTTTTATGGGTTTGCCAATGATTGTCCAGTTTGACAAATTGGATTCTTAAAGCTGATTCCGTGAAGAAAAGGATGCAGTGTGACAAGACAAGAAACAGCTCATCCTTGAATCAGGAGGATAAATAAAAAAATAAAAGCAACCTCATTCTCTGGCTTCCCTGTGACTTGAAGGGTGTCGCAGTTGTCACTGATAATCTAATCTTCCGATGATAGGTGAGGAACAGGACAATGGCGACCCAGCCAAGCTGTGGGTGTGATAGGCCTCTGATTAATAGGACTGTCCAATGAGCCCCCAGCCCCCGGGAAGATGATTAATGACATTTGATGTGAACTCTGACCTTCCCCGGCAAGAACAGAGGGAGAAAAGGCTGCTGTTCAGACAGGATGTGCGTCCTGCAGAAGTTGATTGATTCCTGAAGGCTTTGTTACTCGGAGGGTGTGTGGGGGGCCCTCTCAGCCCATTCCTGGGCTCCGGCAACCAGCCTGGCGGGGTTTGTGGTTAGCATCTCTCCCACGGAGCGGCCTTTCAATTGTGCCCATAACACCGTGTGGCAGAAGCAACTCCCTCTGAAGGCTTGGCCCACCTCTGCCGGGCTGTCTCCCCCAACCCGTGAGGTCATTCCGACCCCGAGCAACCCGAGTGCCCAGCAGCACATCAAGGGGGCTCTAAAAGCCAGGCCTGGGCGCCTTCTTCAGGGTTTTCTACTCTGTTCCCTGGACGGGCGATGGGTGGCTTACAGCGACCAGGCTTTTGGCAAAAAAAGTGTTTCTGTAGCTGGTGGGGAAGGGAGCAGCTGAGACCCCCCCAGAGAGCAGGCAGTTGACACCGGGGGCGGGAGGGGACAGCCTGCTGGACGCCGAGGGCAGGGCTGCAAGGACAGCCTCAAATCTGGTGTTTGCTTAGCTGTGCGGGCTCCCGTTCTGATCGTCCCCCCGCAGCAGGCGGGCCCTGAGGTAGCCTCAGATGCTCCTTTTCTGGCATCGGCCTTTTCTGGCTTTCCCGCGTATGCCAACTGTCACGTCCTTAGTGGCCGCCCACGTCATTGTCCTACTGAGAGGGGCCATTGGGCATCCAGGTCTCGGTTGTAATAATGACCAATTACAGGCAATTGGTCGAAGACTGTTAATCACAAGACCAGCTGAGGACGCCAGGCCCGTGGCCGCTGAGAGACGGAGGAGCGTCTGCTCGTGGGTGTGACGCCAGGGGAACCCCACTCCTCCTTGGAAGCATCCCTGGTTGTTGGTAGCCTGAAAACAGGGGTGGGGGTGGGGCTGGGGGAGCCCAACACAAGACCAACGGGAGTGGGAGGGAGAGACTCCAGGACCCCACGACCAGGGACCAGCCAGGCAGGACTTGGCACATCCGTCATTTTCTGACAACACATTCCAGGACCGCCAGATGCCTTCCACGTGCTGGATATGGTTCATATTTTTATTTTTTCATTTTTTTAAAGTTTATTTATTGTGAGAGAGAGTGAGAGTGAGAGAGGGAGCAGGGGAGGGGCAGAGACGGAGGGAGAGAGAGAATCCCAAAAAGGCTCCATGCTGTGGGCACAGAGCCTGAGAGGGACTCCATCTCATGAGCCGTGACATCGGGACGTGAGCTGAGATCAGGAGCCAGAGCTTCACTGACTGAGCCGCCCAGGCGCCCAGGTGCCCCTGGTTTTGGGTTTAAGAACGTCAGCTGATGACTGGTGTTCTCAGCCATTTCAGAGGGGCCGCTGGCCGGCAGGTCAGTGTCCGCAGTGCCGCCAGCCTGGCCCCTGGCGCGACGTGGTGCAAGTGTTTAAATATTTTATGGCATTTCAGCCTTGTTTGGTAAATATGAGTGGAAGCTGGACAAAAGGAAACTACTGCTGTGGGACTCACGCCTAACCCGATGGGGACAAAGATGAGCCTCGGGTCACCTTGCCGGGCCGGTGGCTGTCTGACCTCAAAGGGATAGTGCATGAGAGGACCCTGGGCCTAGCCCACGGCAAGCTCCAAATTTATGGTAGCAATCATTACTATTTTTATTTTTAGTAAATTATCATTAATAGCGTAATGCTTACAGGATAATCATTTGACAGCGTACTCGGTCGTGAAAAAGAATAACAAAATCCAGGAGCATATGTGAAATGCTGAAAAACGCACAATAATGAGGACGTGTAATTAGGGAGTTTATGATTTCTTCTTTAGCTCACTGAGAACGGATTCCCCTTGCAACACGAAGGCTATTGTTCATTGCTGCCTGTTGGGCTCTCGCTGGGGTTTGAGGAATTCATTCTGAGGAGAAGGGGGGGGGCTTGGAATACAAAGAGCCGGCTAAAGCAGAGCCTCCCTGGGGAAGGGACTGAAGGTGGAGCTGCGTGGGCCCCCTTCATCCCCTCCCCCTGGGCCGCCACGGTGCAAGGCCATGTGTGATGAGTGGGCATTCATGGTGGGCGGACACACTCAGCCGAGATCTCTGGGTCAGAGACACGGACGCTTGCTCTCCCCCAGGAAGCAGGACCTACTGGGTCCACTCCCCCGCTGGGCAGCTCTGACCACAAAGAGCACCTTCCTTCCCCTGTCTCCACATGGCTGATCCCATGGGTCAGTAAGTCCGAACCAAAGCATTCAACTGGTGCAAGATTTTGGAGAAGAACCACGGAAGGCTCTTGAGAAGACATATCTTGTTATTTTACAAATAAGGAAGCAGGTGGGACATGGGTTAAGTTTATTTTATTTTATTTATTTTTAAAAAATTGTAATGTTTATTTATTTTTGAGAGAGAGAGACAGAGCACGAGCAGGGGAGGGGCAGAGAGGGAGGGAGACACAGAATCTGAAGCAGGCTCGACTCCAAGCTCTCAGCACAGAGCCCAACGCGGGGCTCAAACCAGGAACTGTGAGATCATGACCTGAGCTGAAGTCTGGTGCTTAACCGACTGAACCACCCAGGCGCTCTAACATGGGTTAAGTTTAAAAACCTCATTTGGAAGTTTTTGGGGGGGCCTAGTATTAGTTAGGGAGTCTCAGATACTGATTAGGTCAGTGAGTTTTAAACTGGCAATTGTCAGAATCCTCTGGAGGCCTTGTTAAAACACAGACTTCTAGGCCCCACCTCAGGGTGTCTGATTCTGAAGATCTGGGTGGGGCCTGAGAATCTGCATTGCTTACAAGCTCCCATTTGCTGCTGACTGCTGCTGATACAAAGACCACACTTTGAGAACCACCGGATTAACTAGATTGACAGAGAGCATCAGGATAATCTGGGGGCTCTTGTTAAAAATATTAATATCGAGGCCCTCTGTAATAGTCATGATGTGTTTGGCTGCAATGAACACAATGCCAGATGACAGTTTGAGCAAGAAGGATGTTTAATCACATATCAAGTAGACTGGAAGTAGATAATTTGAGGTTTGGTGTTGTTTTACATTATAAGAAATGGGGGGGTCTTTCTTATCTAGTTTTTCATCCTTAGGTTTGTTGCCTCATGACTACAAAATAGCTGCCACAGTCCCAACCATTGTGTTCTCATACAACGACGTCCAGGGTAGAAAAGGGGGCGGGACCTCCCCTTGCCTCTGTCCGCGTTTCACTCTTTTACATCAGATATAACACTTTTCCATAAGTCTTCTCTTTACCACTCACTGGTATGAAGTGGGTCAGAGGCAGCAGCAAGGAGGAATGGAAGTATTGAATGAGTCCCGGGTCACCGCCTGGGGCTGAGTGATGGCTCACGTTTCCCGAGTGTATCACTGTCTGTCAAAATAAAGTTCTGTGGGGGCATCTGGGTGGCTCCGTCGGTCAAGCATCCGACTTCAGCTCAGGTCACGATCTCACAGTTTGTGGGTTTGAGCCCCGCATCAGGCGCTCTGCTGTCAGTGCAGAGCCTGCTTCGGATCTTCTGTCCCCTCTCTCTCTGCTCCTCCCTTGCTCTTGTGAGCTCTGTCTCTCTTTCTCAATAATAAAATAAATAAAATACATGTAAGAAATTAAATTAAAAATGAAATAAATAAAATTCTGTGACCCCAGGAACAAAGGGATGTTATTGGGCAGAGACTAGCAGTGTCTGCCCCAGCTAGGGTGACTTGTCTCAGATTTACTGGGACCATCCTGGTTTTATTATTATTTTTTAAAAATTTATTTTTAAGCCTTTTTTTGATGTTTATTTTATTTTATTTTTCGAAAGGCAGAGACAGCAAGAGTGGGGGAGGGGCAGAGAGAGAGAGGCAGACACAGAATCCGAAGCAGGCTCTAGGCTCTGAGCTGGAGCCCCACACGGGGCTCGAACCCACAAACCTCTAGATCGTGATCTGAGCTGACGTTGGATGCTCAACTGACTGAGCCACCCAGGTGCAGGATGGGGGCATCCTGATTTTAAAATGGAAAGTCTCGCATCCCAGAACCCCCCTGGTCATGGGCAAATCTAGAAGGTTGATCCTCCTAACTCCAGTCTCCCAAGAGCTCCTGAATTAGAATCTCTTAAGGGCGAAATCCAGACTTTAAAAATGACTTTTAACACTTTCCCCAAAAGACTATAATGTATGCCAAAGTTCGAGAGTCACTGGGCTTAGGTTTCTACAAAGTCAAAACAGGGGACTCATGGTTAACCTCTTCCCAGCCAGCTCAGAGCTGGAGGAAGTCCCAGGGGTAAGACATGGGGCTGGGGGCTCTCACAGGATCACACTGAACCCGAACCCTAGTAGGGCCTGGGATCTTCAAAGTCCAGCCTCAGCCAGCTCCTTGTCCCTAGGAGAAGGAGCAGTCTAACTTAGAGTCCCCTGCTCTGGGTGGTGGTGAGCTCTGAAGTCCCTCTGTCAGGCCCTTTGTCACCGAGCCCCTGGCGCTGGACTTGTGAATCTGTCTCCACGGCAGATCCCACGTATTTCACAAAGAAACTGTAGTTCAGCCATCTTCTGCCTGATCAGCCAGCACCTGCCTGGTTCATCTCAGTCAGTAAATGTGTGCTGGATATGTGAATGAATGAATGAATGAATGAGGAGGCTGCAGTTTTTTTTTAAGAGAGAAAGAGAGAGAGAGAGAGAGAATGCAAGCAGGGGAGAGGAGGGCTGGAGGGAGGAAGAGAGAGAGAGAATCCCAGTTTCTTTTTTTTTTTAATTAAAAAAATTTTTTAAATTTATTTTTGAGAGACAGAGAGAGACAGCACGAGTAGGGGACACGAGCAGGGGAGGGGCAGAGAGAGAGGGAGACACAATCTGAAGCAGGCTCCAGGCTCTGAGCTAGCCTCCAGCACAGAGCCCGACGCGGGGCTCAAACCCACGAACCTTGAGATCATGACCTGAGCCAAAGCTGGACACCTAACTTGACTGAGCCACCCAGGTGCCCCCCCAAACAGTTTCCATGCTCAGTTCGGGGTGATGTGGCTTTGCATCCCACGACCGTGAGATCATGATCTGATTGGCAATCAAGAGGCGGATACTCAACCAACTGAGCCGCCCAGGTGCCAAAGGCGGCTGCATTCTTGAACAAAAGATAAAGTCTGGCCCAAACCAACTCTTGTGGCAGCCAAGTGCCCAGAGCCAGAAACCCCCTGCCTCATCTGTGAGCTGGCAGGATCCTGTGTGGGGTGCGAATGGGGTCCAACTCTTCCCCGGGACACAGGATGACTGTACCCTGTTTCCCTGGCCCAGGCCTCCTCGAGAAGCCGTGTGTCCCCTGCCCCCTGCACGGTATTCTGGGTAACTTTCCGACGGTTTGAGATCATTACTCATCATTAGGAGTCTTGGTGTCTGGAGTTTTCCAGGTGATCAAAGCTTCTCTGTCTCGAGCAGCCAGGCAGGCCCTGGTGTCTGTCACCAGTAATCCCTCGGCCTCGCCAGGCAGACAGTTAAGTAACTCAGGAAGGAGGGGATTTGGTTTTTAAGCTCATATAATTCAGCTTGGCATCCCGACGTGCAGGCAGTGACTACAGCCCCTCGCTGAGCAAGTCAGCCCTGGCTAGCGGGGCATGGGCCGCAGGGAACCACAGCTCGTCTTAGTGCAGGGTTATTTTAGAGCCCAAGGGCCCCCTCCTACCCTGCTTCCACAACACCATGCCCACCTCACCCCTCCCTGGCTCCTGCTGACCCTCCCCAGAGGCTCACCTCCAGACCCCAGCCCTGCCCCT
This sequence comes from Helogale parvula, assembly GCA_004023845.1. Taxonomy (NCBI): domain Eukaryota; kingdom Metazoa; phylum Chordata; class Mammalia; order Carnivora; family Herpestidae; genus Helogale; species Helogale parvula. The sequence goes on along the minus strand of PJEM01015111.1, from coordinate 477 downwards.
GGCTTCGCCAGAACCGGAGCTCCAGTGGGTCCCTTCTTGCTTCCTAGCCTCTGTCTGGGGTCCGGGTCCCATATGCCTCCCCCAACCCCTCGGCCTTCCCCATGATCTATGTCGCTGCACAGGAACTGTGTTGCAATGTTTGAACAGGTTCTGACATTTCAGTAACAATCGCAACTACCTTCAGTGACGGAGGGGAAGGAAGGATGCTCAACACAATGGCATTTCGTAATTTTAAGAAAAGATGGGGCTGAAACATTTTGGCCCATCTATTTTTTTTTTTCTGATTTGATCTTTGTGCAAAAAAGCTTGCTCACGCCTGAATCATACAGCCCACGATGCCCATCGACCTAGAAGGCCATCATCTGATTGAAGAGTAAACCCAATATTAGTCTGAAAAATAGAAACGGCTTTGCGGAAGAGTTTATATACATGTCCAGGTACTGGCTTCATGGGGGGGAGTGGTCACTCAAGAAAATT
>PJEM01015110.1:0-31641 GCA_004023845.1 Helogale parvula | reverse complement strand
GAGAAAGAGAGAGAAGCGGGGAGAGAGAAGGAATCTTAAGTAGGCTCCATGCTCAGCACTGAGGCCTTTGCAGCCTGGATCCCACTACCCCAGGATCATGACCCTGAACCGAAATCAAGAGTTGGACACCAACCACCCGAGCCACACAGGCACCCCAAGAATGGCATTAAATGTCTTAACAGGAGCACAAAGGGGAGCATGTGCCATTATTAAGCCAATGCTGCGTCTACATTTCAGGTAATAACAAAAATACAACAGGGTGGGGTGCCTGGGTCACTCAGTTGGTTAAGCATCCAACTCTTGATTTCGGCTCAGGTGTCTTGGTTTGTGAGATCAAGGGTTGCATTGGGCATCGGGCTCCAGACTAAGGGCTTGGAGCATGCTTGGGATTATCAACACCCCCCCCACCCCCACACATCCACCTGCACGTATTCTCTCAAAATAACTATTTAACAGGGCTACTTACTGATAACGAATAATCAAATTGGTGCTCTTAAAGACCCTATGTTGTCACTTAATGATTGATTGCAGTTCTGGGCAAAGGTGGACTGTGGTCTATGCTAAAGGGTCTTCTCTTTGATCTTCTTATATTCATAATGATAATCACAATGTGTTGTCTTTCTCACTTTTTTTCCTATTGCCCAGATATATGCAAGCAGTCCTTGACTCCTTCACCCAGAGGACAGAAGATCCTTACTACTCAAATCCTCCCCCACCCCACCCCTGCTATCCTGTGTGTCCCCTCTGGACTCATAGTTACTTGTAAGGACAGACAGTGACCAATTTTGGCCCATAGGTAGGGACATCTCTATAACTCCTCTCAGCTTGAAGAAGTTACAGAAAATGAGCCCTTCACCCTTCAACAACCTTAAAGATTTAAGGACCAAAAATTGGTCACAGGGGAAATGATGAGGAATAGAAGCAAAAAAAATGTTCACCTTTAGCCCAGAAGGCTGACCCACCTAAAGCCTCCATAGTTCCCATAAAGATCAAATTGGTGCTGGCTGCTACATTTTTTCATTTTTAATGTTTGAGAGAGAGAGAAAGAGAGAGAGAAAGAACACAAGCACAAGCAGGGGAAGGGCAGAAGAGAGGAAGATAGAGGATATGAAGCAGGCTCTGCCCTGACAATGGAGAGCCCAGTGCAGGGCTTGAACCCAAGAACCATGAGATTATGACCTGAGCTGAAGTCAGACACTTAACCGACTGAGCCACCCAGATGCCCCATGGCTGCTACATTCTTAAAGGGTCTGATGACTGCATGTACATCTTACTGATAGTTAATACCAAGATGAAGAATAAGCATTGGATTAATCTTGCAAAAGTAGTTTTGTGAGTAAAAATTAGAAGACACTTATGATCTAATACTCCCTGCACATTCCCATCTTCTTGAGCACTAAGTATCACCCCCAGCTTCACCACAGCAAAAATGCAGCTCTTTCTGTCCAAGGGCCCTATCCCCATGCTCTAATAAAAGCACCTTCAAGAATTCTTTCTTGACCCATCCTTCCTGGCCCCCCATCACTCACGTGGATTTTTCTCTGCATACATTTCTTGTATCTCTATTATCATCAAGATACCAGTTCTGGGGCGCCTGGGTGGCTCAGTCAGTTGCTGGCAGCTCAGAGCCTAGAGCCTGCTTCTGATTCTGTGTCTCCCTCTCTCTCTGCCCCTCCCCTGCTCACACGCTCTCTCAAAAATAAACATTTAAAAATATATATACCAGTTCTACTGGTTTGGAACTCCACTCTTATCTCATTTAACCTTAAGGACTTAAAAGAAGTAATAATCTCCAATGCCGTCCCACTGGGAGTTAAGATTTTTCTGTATAAATGTGGGGGTGATACAATTCAGTACATGACTATCAATCCTTCATCTTCTTTGATGTGCCAGGAGATCATAGCTTTAGATGATACTGTAGAGTTAAGATATACTACTTTAACACCAGAAAAACAATCCCATGAAAAAATGGGCAGAAGACATGAATAGACTTCTCCTCCAAAGAGGACATCCAGATTGCCAACAGACACATGAAACGATGCTCAGCATCACTCATCATCAGGGAAATACAAATCAAAACCACACTGAGATACCACCTCATGCCAGTCAGAGTGGCTAAAATGAACAAATCAGGAGATTGTAGATTCTGGTGAAGATGTGGAGAAACACGCACCCTCCTACACTGTTGGTGGGAATGTAAACTGGTACAGCCACTCTGATAACAGTATGGAGGCTCCTCAAAAAACTATCAGTAGAACTCCCCTATGAGCCAGAAATAGCACTGCTAGGAATCTACCCAAGGGATATAGAAGGGGCACATATACCCCAATGTTCATAGAGGCACTTTCAACAACAGCCAAATCATGTAAAGAGCCTAAATGTCCACCAGCTTACAAATGGATCAAGAAGATGTGGTTTATATATACAATGGAATATACAATGGTGATGAGAAAGAATGAAATATGACTGTTTGTAGCAACGTGGATCAAACTCGAGAGTATTATGCAGAGAAAGACAGATATTATGTTTTCACACATATGTATAACAGGAGAAACTTCACAGAGGACCATAGGGGATGGGAAGGGGAAAAAAATAGTTAAGGAGAGGGAAGGAGGCAAACCATAAAAGAATCTTAATACTGAGAACTGAGGGTTGGTGGGGGGTGGGGAAGAGGGGAAAATGGGTGATGGGCATGGAAGAGGGCATGTGGGATGAGCACTGGGTGTATTATGGAAACCAACTTGACAATAAACTTTATTTTTAAAAAGATATACTACTTTACAAAAATGTTGGGGGCTTACAAAAATCTACCTTAGGAAATTGAGGAAAGCCAGGACATACTTTCCTTTTATTTTTTATTTTTTGAAAAATTATAATTTTTTATTTTATGTTTATTTTTAAGAGAGGGAGAGAGAGAGAAAAGAATGAGCAGGGGTCAGGCGGAGATAGGGAGACACAGAATCTAAAGCAGGCTCCAAGCTGTCAGCACAGAGCCCAATCTGAGGCTCAAACCCACAAACCGTGAGATCGTGATGTGGACCAAAGTCAGACACTTAATGAAATGAACCACCCCGACACCCCAGGACATACTCTCCCTAACTGATTGTTGGGACCCAAGGAATTCACCTTGGGCAATTGTGGGAGGGCCAGGAAAATGTAGCTTGGGCTACTACCAGGGTGCCAGCAAAAATGACCTTAGGTAGTCATGGGTGCCCAGGAAACTCAACCTTTATTCTTTGGGGCATAAGGGATAAACCTTTGTGATTTTGAGACTGCCCCAAATTCTACCTTCAGAAATACTGAGGGCCCTGGAAACTATACCTTAGGTGTTTAGGGGAGTCAGGAATGTGTGCCTTACACAATTAGGAGAGCCCGGAAAACTCTCAATTAGAGAACTGTGGATGCCAGGAAAATACATAGTTCATTGTGAGTGGAGGCCAGGAATGTCTCCCCTAGTGACTTGGGGGACAGAAGTGTACTCCCTTGGGTAATCTAGGGGACCTAGGACCTTTACCCTTAGTTGATTAAGCATTAGAGTATCCTGGGCTCCCAGAATCGCCTCAGGTAGATTTTCTTGAGCCTTGAGCCTTCCATAATCAATTAAGAGAAAGTATCATGGACCCACTAGATTACCCAAGGCAGAATGTCCTGGGGCCCCAAATCGCTAGGGGGTATACTCCTAACCCCCACACACAATGAACAAGGGTATTGCTTCTGGAACACCACAGGCCTCTAAGGTAGAAATCTGAGCAACCCAAAAACCCCTAAGATATAGTTTTCTTGTCTCCTCAAGTCATGTTAGATACAAATTCCTGGTTCTGCAATCATCTAAAATTTCCAGGGCCCTCAGTATTTTCCGAATGTAAAAAAATCACTAAAGCTTAGTACCCTACCCTGTCTTATTGAGAGACATAAGGTCAGGTTTCCAGGGCCCATACTGTTATCTAAGGCACATGATATTGACCCTACACAATCCTCTCAGGTGTACTATCCTGGCCCCTCAAATTCCACTGAGGTAGATTTTGCTAGCTCCCACAAACACATAAGGTACAGCTTCCTGTGCCCCACACTCCCAAAAGCTAGACTTTCTTGGGCCCCCATATTCACCTACAGAAGATTCCTGGGACCACACGATCACATAAAGGTTTCTATTAATGGTCCCCATCATTGTCTAAGGTAGAGTTTCCTGGGCATCCAGAATCACCTGAGGTAAGTTACCTGGAACCCCAAATCAACCTAGGGGGTGTTTCTGGCCCTCTACCATCACCTTAACTAGACTTTAGGGGACCCTTTCCAATCACCCAAGCTGTATTTTCCTGGGTCCCCCACAATCACTGAAGCCAGAGTTTGCTTGACCCCCTTTAATCACCTAAGATTATAATCATCCATCCCCAAAATCATCCAAGCTCTAGTTTCCTGAGCCCCAGGACACCTAATGTAAAGATCTGAGCAATCACAACCACCTAAGTAGGGAATTCTGGGCCCCCACTATCACCAAAGTCACAGTAATCTTGGCATCCAGAATTACCAATGAAAAAGTACCCAAGCCCCATCATCACCAAATGGTAGAGTTCATGGTCTCAACCCTCCCCACAGTTACTGAATGTACAGTTCATGGGTAGTCCAATCAGCTAAGAAGAGTTTCCTGACCACCTACAATCACATAAGGCACTGTTTCCCGATCCCAACAATCACAAACTGTAGAGATACCTGCCCCTTACCCAACTTTCCCCCACCTTGACAATCACCTAAGATCAAGTTCCAGGAGACTCCACCATCACCTGAAGTAGACAGTTTGTGTGTCAACAATCATCTGAGATGGTGTTTCCCTGATGGTCAGTATCAACCAACAGACATCTTGGGGCCTCCCAAATGTCCGAAGAGTGTTCAGATCCCAAAGCAAAGCTTGTGTTCACCTGAAGTGGGGCTTCAGCTCACCCAAAGTGGAACTCAATATCATGAACCATGAAACAATGACCTGCGCTGAAGTCAGATGCTTAACTGACTGAGCCACCCAGGCTCCCTAGCTTCCCACTATTAAAGGCATTGTTTCTTTGTTCTTTTAGCTGCCAATGTCGATTCCTGATCCTTTTTGTGTGTGCGGTCTGTTTTTTTCTCTCCAGAAGCCTGGAGAATCTTCTCTTTGACCCCACTGTTCTAAAATTTCACAGTGATATCTACTGTTCATCCATTGTGTTAGGCATTTAGGTGAGCCTTTCAACCTGGAAACTTATGTCCTTCAGTTCTGGGAGATTTTCTTGAAGCATTTTATGGATGATATCATCCTCTCAGCTTTTCAGTTTTCTACTCCTAGGACTCCTACTGTTTGGAAAAGTAAATGGCACCAGAGAAGTACAACATCCAAATACAGCTGGAAGGGTCTGATTGTAGACACTGCAGTTCGGCTCACCCAATGCCCGCTCGCAACTTCCTTCTTTCTTGGACTCCACATTTGGAATTAGAAAAGCTAAATAGTTGCTTTCCCAGGTACCCTTGCAACTAGAAGTGGCCATGTGACAGAGTTCTGGCCATTGCAATGTTACCAGAAGTCTGTAGGAAGGGTCTGGAAAATCTTGTGTGTTCCTAACATCAAGGCACAGACAATCCTAGTATGGTCCTTTCTTCCTTCTCCCTGACTTGAATATGAATTCATATGGATGAATATGGACCTGTAAATAGTTATCTTGAACTGAAGAGGACATGGCAAAACAAATACAGACATTATCCATAATATTTTTTATATCAGCCACTGAACCAATTCAAGATGTATGTCTCCTGAATTTTTGTTACATGCGAAAAATTAATCTCTACTTTTTAAGTCTTAGTTTTTCTGTTATGTGCAGCCAAATTTATTCCAGATAGATTCCTGCTGACTTTAGACACTTGGTAAATATTTGTCAACATGAATTTTATAGAAAGCATGAGCGATTTGAGCCTGTGGATGTCAGATGTAAAATTCCTCTCCAAGGGACAAAACTAAAAAAAAAAAAAAAAAGAGGAAAGCACTCAGGTCTCTCGGTGTCTTCAGAACATTGTAGAAAAAGGTTAGGAGGACCTGGAGGAGCTTTTCTTCAAAGTAGGCAGAGAGGGGCATCTGGGTGGTTCATTAGGTTAAGCATATGAGTTCGGCTCAGGTCATAATCTCACATATGTGAGTTCAAGCCCCACTTTGGGTGAGCTGGAGCCCCACTTCCAGTGAGCCCTGCCTGTCTCTGTCTCTCTCTCTCTCTCTCTCTCTCTCTCTCTCTCTGACCCTTGCTCTCTTGTCTTCCCTCCCTCCCTCCCTCTCTCAAAAAAAACAAACAAACAAACAAACAAAAAACAAAAACGAGGGCAGAGAAAGATACCAGAGGAGTTTAGGGAGAATGACGAGAGATCAATGTCATGGCAGGGAAAGAGCATGTAAAAACCCACAGCACACAAAACCACATTTTCTCTCACAGGCTTAGAGAGCCACAGTATTTGGATAATAGGGATGGCATTTATTAAGCATCAAGAGAGGAAAAAGACCTAAAAGATCTGGCAGAAGAACACTTAATCTAAAATACAGTCATATCCATTTGTGTTTCTTGCCTCTTATAAGCATTGAACCAAAATAATAATTCCTCTGTAATCTGTGCTCCCAAGGTAGGCCATCCAGTGTTTTAACAGAGAGAAAAAGAATGGCAGAAAAACTAAAGCTTATTTTATTCTAAAAACCAAATATTGAAGTATTGTAGAAACAAATGCTTTTCAGCATGATTGTAATTGTATGTTTCCATTACCCAAGAAACCAAAGAGCTAAAGCAAGAGTAAATTTGATTTACAAGATCTGTATGGGCCCAGGAAAGGCCCAGCTTGGCCATAAAATTGGTTTCCTGCCGACGAGTCAGGCAGGGTCAGAGAAAGCGCGGCCATCATCTACCACAGGATTCTCCTGTACCTTTAGGGACTAGAGTTTTCCCCCCAGTGGAGACAGACCATTTCTCAGAACTGAGTCTTCAGGAGAAAGAAATTGGCTTTACTGTGGTTTGACAGCTGTGACCACAGTTTATACAACAGCTATTTCTATTTTTAAAGCTGTTTTCCAGTAACTGTGAGCAGACCTCAAAGCTGGAAGCTGTCCAGAAGGTTTTTTGACCACAGAGTCCCTTCTGCTGAGGCCCAGGGCCTGCTCCACAAGGAGATGGAAGGCGGGGAGGAGGCAGGGGAGGGAGAATGGATAAAACAGGAGGACAAAGGATGGCAAGTGACATTGTAGGGGCAGAGGAGGCGGGGCCTTGTGAGCTCAGTGCAGCTGGGTGACCTGGTGCATGGGGCTTGCCAACATCTACACTGCCTGCAACGGGCACTCAGATACAGCCCTGCTCTCCACCTGAGTCCCAGCACACCTCCCTCATGGGCACTAAACAGATGAGGGGGTTGGTTAGTCTTGGCTCCTCCAATGAAGAGGTACCCTCCTTCATCGGGGTCACTTAATCCCCTTTGGCTGTTGTTTCAGAGGGTCCTCTAGTGGTGAGGCAGAGTGATGACCTACCCTAGAAGTTCTGTCTATGAGGAGGCAGAAAAGTTGCCTTACCTCTAGACTCACTGAATTGGTCATCTGGGGACACAGGTGGTCAGTTTGCTCTGTCTCTCCTCCCAGAGGAGAGAAGAGGGAGTTCAGAGGTGACACGCCCCACGATTACCAGTGTGGTTCCTCTGGCTTATTCTGTTGAATAGAATTGAAATTCTCTCTCAGTCTTTGCTCTTTACTTGATAAAAATAGTTTTTCAACTACTTATGCATTTAACTTTATGTACAATTAGGTCTCTGCCATTTTTTAAAACTTGCTCCCTTTTATACTCAAAGTTTTCAAACTTCTAACCTAAATAACAACAACTTGTCTTTAAAATATATTTAAAATGATAGAAGGATATAGAAGTAGTTTATACCACTTCAACTCCATGTAGCCATTTTATATTACAATTATGATTCTACAACTCCTAGATGTAATCTGTTGAGTATTTTTGTTTTAGTATTTTTATTTTTAGTATTTTAGTATTTTAATATTTCTATTATGGAAAATTCCAAGAATATAAATTTAGAGGAAATGACATAATAAATCCTCACATACCCAATACCTACCTTATATCATATCTCTTCACATAAGCAAATCCTAGGATTTGCTCTCTATGCAAGCTCCTTAGTTCTTTGACATGAATATGCTATAGTCGTCTTCATGTGGTCTTGCTTTCTTGTATGACAAGAGGTCCCAGGTTCATCCTGGACTTTTGCTGTCCCAATGGACTCAGCCATTTCCTCTAAATAAATAGTATTTAGGAGTGCCTGGGTGGCTCAGTCAGTTAAGTGTCCGACTTCAGAGCATGATCTCCCAATTTGTGAGTTCAAGCCCCATGTCAGGCTCTATGCTGACAGCTCAGAACCTGGAGCCTGCTTTGGATTCTGTGTCTTCCTCTTTCTCTGCCCCTACCCCCCCTCATGCTCTGTCTCACTCTCTTTCTCAAAAATAATCATTAAATATTTTAAATAGATAGATAAGTAGATAGATAGAATTTAGAGATCCCAATCTGGGTTCTCAGGTAGCTATTGTTCCTGAGCTGGTCACTTTTTCTAAACTGCAATGCCTACTTTGGCACTCTTTTCAGGCTTGTTTAAACATGTGGACTCAAATAACTACACTAGGCCACACTTGGCATTGACTACACCTAGAATAAGAATTAAAGGGCAGGAAACACAGCATACCAACCAGGCAGTGGCAGGAATCTCTCTAGGCACTACACTCCCTGGCCCCAGTGGAGGAGTTTATCAAGAGGGCATGGACTGCTTGTTGACCCATGAGCTAGACGGGGGAAATCAGAGGCTCCTCACCACCCCTACCTCCTTCATCCCCCTCCCCCATTCCCCCACCTCACCCCAGTCCTTGGAATGTACACTCTGCCTACCTTTCCCACAAAGGAAGCTATTCCAAGGATGTAGCCTTGAAAGAGCAAGGTGTTATGGAGACCATCTGGACTGTGCATGTAACTGAACCCAATTAAGGCTGCCGTATAAACTTTTAAGATTCTGGCAGGCAGAGATGTGCTCATCTTGCAGCCACACAAGACAGGCCTCACAAGTAAGTTCCCTTGCTTATGAAACTTGCCACCTACTGGCCTGGAGTGATCTGCCTCTTCAGTCTCTCCTTGCCCTTCGTGTACAAGGTCCAGTTTGCAAACCAACACCCCCACCCCTGCTCCCACCACAGGGTTGACAGCTAAAATGTAGGATGCCCGGTTAAACCCCATTTTCTGATAAACAATGAATAAAAACCTCCTGTCCCAATTGGGAACCAATATCTCTAGTAAGAGTATTAAAGGACTAGCTTGTTTCCATGTCCCCACGATGGACATGTCTGGTTCCAGGTCATAATTCCCAAACCATAGCTTCCCACCAGGTCTTTCCAATTCACTCACTGTCCTCACTGTCCAGATACACTGGGCCAGTTTTACCACAAGCAATGTTGCCTAGTAACACAGCTGACCGCCCACTCTTAGCAGATTCTCAGGAGAACAGAGCTATAGAAAGTAAACTCCATGGAGAATGAGAAATAACTTTAAGATTTTATTAACCTCTACACCTAATGTGGTGCTCCAACTTACAACCCCAAGATCAAGAGTTGCATGCTGTACCGACTGAGCCAGCCAGGTGCCCCAAGAAATATTTTTTTAGCCCTTTATATATACAGTGCTAGAACAATATATAGATAACAGATGACAGATGATAGATAGTGTAAAGACTCAGTTATCCCCCTGTGGAGAGAAAACCCAGTTCTTCCTTACTATATCTTTCTCTCCTTGAATCTTCATTAATACTCACACCAAACACTTTACTTCTGACACTTGTCCATACCATGCAATTCTCTGCAAGACCAACTGATGATTGTCACACAATTCAACTCAATTCTAACACGATCTACTTGATGACAGTGTCAGAACCCACAGGTTAAGGGCTCAGTCCCATAAGATTGTCTTCCTCTCCCATACACACACACACACACACACACACACACACACACACACACACACACTCGCTCTCTCTCTCTCTCTCTCTCTCTCTCTCTCTCTCTCTCTCTCTCTCTCTCTCTCTCTCTCTCTCTCTTCAATGCCAGTCATAAGCCCAAGTTGGTTATCAACTCCTGACCAACCTATAAATGGGTTCGTTCCAATAAGCTATATAGATCAGAGGTTCCAATGACCCCCCTCCTTGGATTCAATTCATGTGCTGCACCATCTAAGAAAAATGCTTTACTTACTAGATCACCAGTTTATCATGAAAGGATCTAACTCGGGCACAGCCAGATGGAAGAGCCATACCAATGCTGGTATGGGGAAGGGGCGGGGAGCTTCTGTGTCTTCTTGGAGTGCTCCTTCCCCCCACCTTTCCACATAGTGGAGATCCCCATTCTTTTGGGGTTTTATGGAGGCTCCCTTACATAGGCACGATTGATTAAATCATTGGCCATTGGTGATTAATTCAACACCCAGGCCCTCTCCGCTCTCCTGAGGTTAGGGGAGCGGACCTGAAAGTTCCAATCCCCTTATCATATGGTTGGTTCCCTTGCGCCCCATCCTTTGATGGGGTCCAAAGTCACTCCATTAACATCACATGACATTTAAAGACACCTTTAATTCTCTCATCACTTAGGAAATCTCAAGCGCTCGAGAAGCTCTTTGCCAGAAGTGGGCACAACAACCAAATAGCTATTTCTTATAAAACACAATATCAAAAAGAGAAAGAAAGATAATTCATAAATAGAGATTGATATGGATAAATATGGATAAATAAAACACATTATGGGTTCATATTGACATAATCCTGTATTGGAATTGAAAATAAGCACTTATTTAACTATTTTGATATTTATTTCTACCTTCTCTCATGTTAAAAATCCCAGTTCTCAACACACACACTCATTTGACTCACACAATATATACCCAACAGTCTTGAAATAAGAGTACCAATGCTGTTACTAACAATGATTACTGAAAACAGTGTAGGATTTTCTTGCAGTTCTTTTTGTACTCAGATGGACAATGAGATGACTGGTTTTATTTATTTTTTTAATGTTTATTTTTGAGAGAGAGAGTGCCAGAGCACAAGCAAGAGAGGGGCAGAGAGAGAGGGAGACCCAGAATCCAAAACAGGCTCTAGGCTCTGAGCTGTTAGCACAGGGCCCCACGCGGGGCTCAAACTCACAAACTGTGAGATCATGACCTAAGCTGAAGTCAGACACTTAACCAACTGAACCACCCGGGCACCCCTCAAATAACTGTTTTAAAGTCGCTACAAAGGGGCACCTGGGTGACTCAGTTGGTTAAGTGGCTGACTTTGGCAGTCATGACCTCGTGGTTTAGGAGTTCAAGCCTTGCATCAGGTCCTGTGCTGACAGCTTGGAGCCTAAAGCCTGCTTCAGATTCTGTGTCTCCCTCTCTCTCTTCCCTTCCCTCACTTGCACTCCTTTTCTCTTTCAAAAGTAAACAAACATTATTAAAAAATGAAGTCACTAGAAAGAGATCTTCTTTATATAGTTATAAGAACTATACCTGATTAAAAAGTTCATGTTGCTTTTAATTGTTTAAGGATTTATTTTTTTAAGGATTTTTTAATGTCCTATACTTATGCAAATATTTTCATGGTTCCAAAGCCAAATCTACAAAGTCTATTCAGAGAATTCTAGCTTCTACCCCCGACCTTTTGACACTCTGTTTTCCCCATAGGTAAAAATTTATTTTTACTTAACAGTTTATCTTTTCTTTGTGATTATTTACTATAGTTTTGGTCCCCCTCTTAGGAAAAGAGTGTAGAATTCTCTACTTTGTTCTTTTTTTCAAATTTGATTTTTAATATGATCGATTTATTGATATAGTTCACCGTTCACCCATTTAAAGTGTACAAATCGGGGCGCCTGGGTGGCTCAGTCGGTTAAGCCTCCGACTTCGCCTCAGGTCAGATCTCACGTTAGTGGGTTCGAGCCCCGCGTCAGGCTCTGTGCTGACAACTAGCTCAGAGCCTGGAGCCTGCTTTCGGTTCTGTCTCCTCTCTCTACCCCTCCCCCTCTCATGCTCTGTCTCTCTCTGTATCAAAAATAAATAAAACATTAAAAAATTTTTTTAAATAAAGTGTACAACTCATTGATTTTTTTAGTATATTCAGAGAGTTGTAAAACCATAATTAATTTTAGAACATTTTCATTCCTCCAAAAAGAAACCCTGTATTCATTAGCCATCACTCTCCATTTTCCCCAACTTCCCAACCCCAGCCCTAAACAACCACTAATCTACTTCCTCTCTCTTTGGAATTGTCTGCTGTCGATATTTCATACAAAACGAAGTCATACAGTATGTGACCTTTTGTGTCTGGCCTCTTTTACTTAGCATAGTATTTTCAAGGTTTATCCACGATACAGCATATGTATCAGTACTTCATTTCTTTTTGCTGCTGAATAGTATTCCATTATAGGAATACACCATACTTTATCACCTTTACCTTGCTTTTTTCCATTTAGTATATTCTGGAGATCACTCTATGAGATCAAACCAAGTGATTTATCATTAGCTCACTCTTAGTGCAGAACTGCCATAGTTTACTCAGTAAGTCCCCTATTTATGGATATGTGGCTTGTTTCTACTCTTTTATAAATAGTAGTGCAAAAATCTTCCATGCTTATATCTCTGGGGGTGAGGGGTGTGGGAAGACAACGAAAAGCTGATTTATGCCTTGGTAGGTCTTCAAGTTTCCTCACCTGTACAATGACAATAAATGGATTGACCTCAGTAGCTGCTAAGGAGACTTCTAACCTCAAGGATCTCTGATCCTAAGGGAGGGAGATCAGCATTCTTTGGCGGTTCAGGGGCCTTAATGGTGATTCCTTTCTATGTCAAGCTCTGACTGTGTCGCCTTCATTTGTCCTCATCTGGGGAGTCTTTATTTCCACAGAATCAATGGGAGCATTTTTATGCTAATTTCATGAGTTTAAGGGGCAAGGACAGTTGTCACACCTAAACTCCTTTCTCTGAGGAACAGATACTTGCTTTTGTGCAAATATCCAAAGGTCTGTGGGATATCAATGGCAATCCCCACTGCTTTCCTTTGGACAGAGCACCGACCTCAAAAGTGGGTGTTTTCTGGCATGTGTACCCACTGAGCCCAGGAAAGGCAAGTTCACTGTTGTCTAGCAGAGAGCATGGCAAAGGTGGGGTAGGACGCCCAGAAAACCAGAAGGAACATCACCCAGGGAAGGAAAGCCAGTGATGTGATAGCCTCACACATTCCCTTGTTCAAACCAATGGAGTCAATGAAGAGGGGACTGGCCTGTTGCTCCATTCCTAGTCCCCAAGATCTGGGATTGTCCCCTCAGATGCCGACGAGGCCAGGCAAGAAGTTAAGTAAGTGATGAGAGCCAGGGAACATGCACATCATTAAAAGTAGCAGTTTCACCCATTGAGTTTTGCCAGGTGGGAACACCTAGATCCTCTGTTATTTTCAAGAAAAGTTGGAAATCGAGATTTTTATGTGAAATTTTCTGATTTCTTCCCAAGTTTTACAAATGTGTTTAAGTTGTATCCAAACCTCTCTGTAAAAACAGAAAATTAAGGAAACTGACCCAACTGAGGATTTGACTCAGGAAACCCCTGAGAATATATCCAAACTCATGGCCCCTCCCACAACCAGAAGCACACCTGTGGCTTAGCAAAGCCCATTCTCCCACCTGCCTACCCACCATTCAATCTCTAGTAGCTTAAAAGGACACTCCAGGAGCTAAAGCCTGATGCTACTTCACTTTTCCGTCCTCGTTTTTAAAAAGCAGAGAATAGAGAGAGAAGCCAAGATGGCAGAACAGCATGGAAGTCTTTTTTCTGTCTCACATACATGGAATACAGCCAGATCAACACTAAACCATCCTGCACCTAGAAAACCGATCTGAGTATTAACACAACAATCTGCACAACCTGAACCACAGAACTCAGCAAGTACATGGCACATAGAGGTGAACTGGGGGAGAGAGGCGCCGTGGAGGCTAGGGAGCTGTTTTTGCTTGTGGAGAGGAGGGGAAGGGGTGGAGAGTATGGGACAAGCACCCCCCACCAAAGGAGATGGAAGTGGAAAAGTGGAAACAGCTGCAGGCACTGAACTAAAAAGGGAGAAAAGAGAAAGAAGAGGGCTTAAATTCCATTAAGACTCTAGAAACAAGGGGTGTGCAGAGTTTGAAACTCCCGAGCTCAAATACCCAGTGGTGCTCTGGTGGGAAGGGCAAATTCGCAGGAGAAAAGTGAGTCCAGGAGGTCCTCAGGCCACACGTGATTTTTCTATCATCTTAAAAACTCTGCTGCTACACGGTATCATGAACTTTTCCTGGGACAGGCTGGCACGCAGCCACAAGTCTCTAGACACTGACAGCAGCAAGGTTCTGTGAACATTCCTGGGTGCAACTGGCACCTGGCTATTGATCTGTGAGACCCTCCCCCAGAGAATCTGAGTGGGTCAAAGCCACAGTCCCTCAGAAGTGAGGGGTCAGGAAACACAGATCCATCTCAGGAGGGAGGTGCTACCTGGCAACCTAATAGCGTGGTCATGGGCACTGTAAAAGCAGAGAGCGGACAGTAACCAGAGACAAAGGATTCCTGGTCAGGGAGAACACAGAATACCGATACTAGACTGGGTAGCTAGGTGATTACATTTTCACTCCGCCCACACACACCTACAGGCACCACCACAATCCACCCCAGTAAGCTAAGCAGCGCCATCTAGTGGAGAACGGAACCCACCCAACTGGGTTTGACTTCTAGGGGAAAACGATGTAATATCAATTGTATTTGTCTGTTCGTTGGTTCATCTATTCAATTTTTGTTATTCTTTTTTATTCTCTTTTATTTTATTTTACTTGAATAAAGATAAAAAATTTACAATTTTTATTAAAAATATTTTCCTTTATTTTTTGACAAAATTTTTTACTTTTTCGTAAATTTTTCAAATTCTATTTTACTTCCATCATTTCAAGTTATTCTATTTCATCAGATTCATTTTTTCAACCTTTCTAACTTTTTTCTTTTTTCTCTTTTTCCCTCTAATCAATCAAGCTCATTTCAGTATCCAAACCAAAACACACCTAGGATCTAGCCTCGCTTATTTGATTGTGTGTGTGTGTGTGTGTTGTTGTTGGTTGTTGTTGTTTTTAATTCTTTAATTTTAATTTTTTCCCCTTATTTCGCTAATCAGTCAAGCACCTTTCAATAACCAGACCAAAAGACACCTAGGATCTAGCAACACTTACTTCATTTTGTATGTGTATGTATTCTTTTCAGTTTTTTAATTTAAATTCTTTTTACCTTATTAATTCCTTTTCTTCTTTCAAAATGAAAAAACAAAGGAATTCACCCCAAAAGAAAGAGCAAGAAGAAACGACAGTCAGGGACTTAACCAACACAGATAACAATCAAGATGTCGGAGCCAGAATTTAGAATCACGAGGTAGGAATACTAGTTGGGGTCAAAAATAGATTAGAATCTCTCTCTATGGAGATAAAAGAAGGAAAAGCTAGTCAGGATACAACAACAACAACAAAAATGTTATAAATGAGCTGCAATCTCGAATGAATGCCACAGCACCAAGGAAGGATGAGGCAGAGCAGTGAATCAGCAATATAGAGGACAAATTTATGAAGAATAATAAAGGGGAAAAAAAACCCCAACTCATTAAAAAGGAATAATATCAGAATCATAAGGGTCCCAGAAGATGAAGAGGAAAAGGGATAGAAGGGTTATGAGAGCAAATCGTAGTGGAAAACTTTCATTACCTGGCGAAAGACACAGACATCAAAATCCAGGACACACCAAGAACTCACAAGATTCAACAAAAACTGACCCTGAACAAGGCATATCAAAATCAAATTCACAAAATGCTCAGACAAGTAAAGTAGCAAGGGGAAAAGAGTCCTTAACCTACAAAGGAATACAGATCAGGGTATAGCAGACCTATCCACAGAGACGTGCAGCCTGAAAGGAGTGGCAGGATGTATTCAATGTGCTGAATCAGAAAAATATGCACCCAAGACTTCTTTATCTAGAAAGGCTGTCATTCAAGTTAGAAGGAAAGATCAAAAGTTTCCCAAACACAAATTAAAGGAATTTGTGACAACTAAACCAGCCCTGAAAGAAATTTTAAGGGGGATTCTCTGAGGGGAGAAAAGATGGGGGAAAAAAGCCAAAAGCAACAAAGACTAGAGAAGACCAGAGACCACCACCAGAAACTGCAACTCTGTAAGAAACATAATGGTAATAAACTCATATCTTTCAGTACTCACTCTAAAAGTAAATGGGCTAACTAAATGCTCCAACCAAAAGACATAAGGTAACTAACTGGATTAAAAAAAAAAAAAAAGACCCATGTATATGCTGTTTACAAGAGACCCACTTTAGACCTAAAGACACCTTAAGATTGAAAGTAAGGGGATGGAGAACCATCTATCATGCTAAAGGTTAACAAAAGAAATCCAGAGTAGCCATACTTATATCAGACAATCTAGACTTTAAAATAAAGACTGTAACAAGAAATGAAGGGCATTATATCATAATTAAGGGGTCTATCCTCCAAGAAGACCTAACAGTTGTAAACATTTATGCTCCAAAAGTGGAATGTAAACATTTATGCTCCAAATATATAAGTCAATCAGTCACAAACAAAGAAATTCATTGATAACAATACCAAAATTGCAGGGGACTTCAACACACCCCACTTACAGCAATGGACAGATCATCTAAACAGAAGATCGTCAAGGAAACAATGACTTTGAATGACACACTGGACCAGAGATACTTAACAGATATATTCAGAACACATTATCCTAAAGCAGCAGAATATACATTCTTCTCTAGTCCACATGGAATGTTCTCCAGAAGAGATCACATACTGGGACACAAATCAGCCCTCAACAAGTACCAAAAGATTGAGCTCATATCTTGCATAGTTTTAAGCCACAACACTATGAAGCTTGAAATCAACCACAAGAAAAAATTGGAATACTATCAAACACTTGGAGACTAAAGAACCCCTACTAAGGAATGAATGGGCTAACCAAGAAGTTAAAGAGGAAATTAAAAAGTACATGGAAGACAATGAAAAGGATAACACCAGAATCCAGAAACTCTGGGATGCAGCAAAGGCGGTCATAAGAGGGAAGCAATCCAGGCCTTCCTAGAGAAGGACGAAAGGTCTCAGATACACAACCTAAACTTACACCTCAAAAGGCTGGAAAAACTACAACAAATAAAGCCCCAAACCAGCAGAGACGGGAAATAATGAAGATTAGAGCAGAAATCAATGCCATCAAAAACAAAAAACAAAACAAAACAAAAAACAGTAGAACAGATCAATGAAACCAGAAGCTGGTTCTTTGAAAGAATTAACAAAATTGATACACCACTAGCAATTTTGATCAAAAAGAAAAGGGAAAGGACCCAAATAAAATCAAGAATGAAAGAGGAGAGATCACAACCAACACAGAAGTAAAAGCAATAAGAGAATATTATGAGCAATTATATCCCAATAAAATGGGCAATCTGGAAGAAATGGACAAATTCCCAGAACCATATGAACAACAAAAACTGAAAAAGAAAGAAATAGAATTTGAACAGACCCATAACCAGTAAAGAAATCAAGTTAGTAATCAAAAATCTCCCAAAAAACAAGAGTCCAGGGCCAGATGGCTTTCCAGAGGAATTCTACCAAACAGTTAAGGAAGAGTTAACACTTAATCTTTTGAAACTGTTTCAAAAAATAAAAATGGAAGGAAAACTTCAAAACTCTTTCTATGAAGCATTACCTTGATTCTAAAACCAGACAAACATGGGAATGGGAAAGGGGTGGGTAAAGAGTTGGGGAGAGGGAGTGACGCAAATCATGAGAGACTTTTGAATGCTGAGAACAAACTGAGGGCTGAAGGGGGAGGAGGGGGAAGGGGAGTGATGGTCATGGAGGGGGGCACTTGTGGGGAAGAGCACTGGGTGTTATATGGAAACCAACTTGGTAATAAACTATATAACAAGTTTTTTTTTTTTATTTGAATGCAGAAACTGCATTATAGAAGCCAGATTTTACACATTTAATTGCTTAGAGTTTAAGGAAATAAAATCTGTCTTACCTTTTCAAAAAAATTTTTAAAAGTTAAACCAAAGGCCCCACTAAAATGGAAAACTATAGGCCAATTTCTCTTATGAACATGGATGCAAAAATCCTCAACAAGATCTTAGCCAGCTGGATCCAACAATACATTAAAAAAATTATTCACCACGACCAAGTGGGATTTATACCTGAGATGTAGGGCTGGTTCAATATCCACAAAACAATCAATGTGATTAATTGCATCAATAAAAGGACAAGAACCACATGATGCCCTCAATAGCTGCAGAGAAAGCATTTGAAAAAATACAGCATCCTTTCTTGATAAAAATCCTTAAGAAAGTAGGGATAGAAGGATCATACCTTGAGACCATAAGAGCCATATATGAAAGACCCAATGCTAATATCATCCTCAATGGGGAAAAACTTAGAGATTTCCCTAGAAGGTCAGGAACAAGACAGGGACATCCCCTCTCACCACTGTCATTCAATACAGCATTGCAAGTCTTAGCCTCAAACAACACAAAGAAATAAAAGGCATCCAAACTGTCCAAGAGGAGGTCAAACTTTCACTCTTCACAGATGACAGGATACTCTATATGGAAAACCCAAAAGATTCCACACAAAAAAACTGCTAGAACTGATCCATGAATTCAGCAAAGTCACAGGATATAAAATCAATGCACAGAAATCAGTTGCATTCCTATACACCAATAATGAAGCAACAGAAAGAGAAATCAAGGAATCAACCCCAATTCCAATTGCACCTAAAACCAAAAAATACCTAGGAATAAACATAACCAAAGGAGGTGAAAAATCTACACACTAAGAACTATAGAAAACGTATAAAAGAAATTGAAGACACACAAAAAAAGGGAAAATATTTCATATTCCTGGATAGGAAGAACAAATATTGTTAAAATTCAATACTACCCAAAGCAATCTACGTATTCAATGCAATACCTATTTAAATAACACCAGAATTCTTCACAGAGCTAGAACAAACAATCCTAAAATTTGTATGGAACCAGACAAGATCCCAAATAGCCAAAGCAAGCTTGAAAAAGAAAACCAAAGCAGAAAGCATCACAATCCCAGACTTCAAGATGTATTACAAAGCTGTCATCATCAAGACAGTATGGTACTGGCACAAAAACAGACACTCAGATCAATGGAACAGAATAGAGAATCCAGAAATGGGCCCACAAACATAAGGCCAACTCATCTTTGACAAAGCAGAAAAGAATCCGCAGTGGATTAAAGAGTCTCTTCAGCAACTGGTGCCAGTAAAACTAGACAGTGACATGCAGAAAATGATCCTGGACCACTTTCTTAAACCATACACAAAAATAAACTCAAAATGAATGGAAGACCTAAACATAAGACAGGAAGACATCAAAATCCTCAAGGAGAAAGCAGACAAAAATCTCTTTGGCCTTGGCCACAGAAACTTCTTACTCCACACGTCTCCAGAGGCCAGGGGAAAAAAATGAACTATTGAGACCTCATCAAAATAAAAAGCTTGTGCACAGCTAAGGAAACAATCAGCAAAACTAAAAGGCAACCGACAGAATGGGAGAAGATATTTGGAAACGACACCTCAGATAAAGGGTTAATATCCAAAATCTATCAAGAACTTATGAAACTCAGCACCCAAAAAACAAATTAATCCAGTGACAAAATGGGCAAAAGGTATGAATGTCCAAAGAAGACATCCAGATGGCCAACTGATACATGAAAAAAATGCTCAACATTACTCATCATCAGGGATATACAAATCAAAACCACAATGAGATACTACCTCACACCTGTCAGAATGGCCAACATTAACAAGCCAGGCAACAACAGATGTTGGCGAGGACGTGGAGAAAGAGGATCTCTTGTACTGCTGGTAGGAATGCAAACTGGTGCAGCCACTCTGGAGAACGGTATGGAGGCTCCTCAAAAAATTAGAACTAGAGCTACCCTATGACCCAGCTATTGCACTTCTAGGTGTTTATCCAAGGGATACAGGTATGCAGTTTCAAAGGGACACATGTACTCCAATGTTTATAGTAGCACTATCAACGTATGCAAAGAGCTTAAACACACACAGACATATATACAATGAAGTATTACTCGGCAATCAAAAAGAACGAAATCTTGCCATTTGCAACTGAAATTAGAGGGTATCATGCTAAGTGAAATTAGCCAGTCAGAGAAAGACAAGTATCATATGACTTCACTCATATGAGGACTTTAAGATACAAAACAGATGAACATAAGGAAAGGGAAGCAAAAATAATATAAAAACAGGGAGGGGGACAAAACATAAGAGACTCCTAAATGTGGGAACAAACAGAGGGTTACTGGAGGGGTTGTGGGGGGAGCTAAATGGGTAAGGGGCTTTAAGGAATCTACTCCTGAAATCATGGTTGCACTATACGCTAACTTGGATGTAAATTTAAAGAATAAAAAAAGGGGGGGGGAATGTGTTGAAGAAACAAAATAAGCAGGTTAAGAGGACACAAAGAAGGCATAGGGTTTAACCACATTGATAGCCAGAGGAATACATCTATCTACAAAAGAGACCCATATTATAAATACACCCATATTATATATCTACCTCCATGTGTATTCTTTACATAGCTCATCATTAAAAAGAAAAACACTACAAAAACAAAACTTCAACAGTGGCTATCTGTGGAGAGGATGGGATTGTGGTAGTGTCTTTTTACATTTTCTTTTTTTACAGTTTCCTGTATCTGCTAACATGAGCAGGCCCAGTTTCATCGTTAGGAATAAAACAATATATGATATTATATGTTTTAAAAAGCACACTTCATCTACACATTCACCCCAGGAAGAGTTTTCTGAAGGGACAAGGTGTGGTTTAAAGGTGGTGAGGTGTCTGACCTTTCTGAAGAGATCGCGTTTTTCCACAAGAGGGCGCCTGACCTTCAAGTAAGGAGCAACCGCGCGGAATCCTGAGTTTGAGGTCGGATTTTAAGGAAGCCACGTGGAAAGCTATATCGTGCATATTTCCACCTCCACGCCTAGAAACCACACACAGTGCTTCAAACGCTTCTGGCACTCTAACGCCTGCATCCTTGGTCACTAATAACTTAAAGCCCGCTTTCCCTGAAATCAGTTAGTACGCACAGGTTAGCAACTCTTGGGCTCAGCAAGTTCAAGGGGGAAGAGCACTCTCCCTTGTCCTGGGGGAGTTACTAACAAAATGTAGGAGTGCTGACGCCAGTGACCCCATCGATGTTCCTGCATGCCCGCACAGCGACCTACCTCGGGGACTAAGTGTTCCATCGAAGGAGGAGGTTGTCGTCTGCGCCGATCCGAGCGAGGGAACGCTGGCTCTGCTCTGGCCCAGAGCGGCGCACAGAAAGCTCCGCTTTAAATAACTAGGAGGTGGCTGGCTCACAGATGGCGCCGCTTTAGATAACTACCCGGCAACCACACCGCCGTGCTCCTCACTTCCTAACAACTGGGGACTGAGGTCCGTTGAAGGATTAGTGGAGGAAGAATAGCTGTATAGTGTGCTGGATCCTGAGCCTGCCCCGGTCAGTAAATTACCCTGAATAAAACGCTGTATAAATGGCACGGAGTGGCTTGTACTGTTTTTCAGTCTCAAAGTGTCTTCTCAGTTGAGGGTACTTTACTGACCCTCCTCCACCTTCTAACACCAAACAAGAGAGAGCGAATTCAGTTACGTTTTCACAGGAGTAATCGCTGGGAGACTGATTGGAGAGTAAGGGAGGATCTGGCCGAGATCAATCAGTGCCGAGGCAACGTGAATGAGTGAGGTGCTCTCCCATGCTGGAAACACAGGTGCAGAGAGGGGAGGGCACGAGAGGCAGAGGCCCAGGTAACGCTGTGAAAAGCCTCTGACCTGGAGGGTAGTGGGGATTTTGCAACCTAATGACACCCCCGCCTCCCAGTTGTCAGAAGTTGCACTCCTGACCCCAATCTCTTAGCAAACCTGACCTCCATGAAACCAAAGAGCAAAGAGATGGTCCGCAGTACGGCTGCTGCTGCCTGCCTATTTGGCTTGCAGGTGTTTACTTGCCCGGTCAGCGGGAAGCTGGATGCGCCCCCACTTCCATCACCAAGTCTTGCTTTCCAGCTTGCTCAGAAACACAGTGCTGCAGGCCCGCCAGAAGACAGAGCAGGAAGAGGAAATGGGCCTTAATCGCCCTAGCATGTTAAGGGGGGAGGGGAGGAGAAAAGGCCCACCCAACCCAAACTGGGGGTTGCAGAAGGCTTCCTGGCTGCATGATACTTGAATGAGTGGGGAAGTTTGAGAGGCAGAAAGGGTTGCAGGCCGAGGGAACGCACAGGGGTGAGAGAGCGTGTGGCCTGTGTCCAAGCAAGCCACTGGACATGGCTGCAGCCTGGGGGCGAGGAGAACACCTGAAAGTGGTGAGAGGCAATGCGGGGGCTTAATTGGAGGGCGTCTGGGAAGCCTTGAGGGTTTTAAACAGTCTACCTGATCACTGACAATTTGCAAAAGCCACTCCTGAGCTTTGTGTTTCCAAATCCACTGGGCACTTTTGAGCCTGCATCTTCCAAGAACTGTCTCCTTGGTGTTTCGTGCTGCTGCCTTCTCCCTTCACCCTGGAGCAGTCTCATGTTTTGTCAGTCACCAAGTTCTCCTGATTTTTCCATCTACCTTTCTAGTCACTTTTCCCAGCTCCCAGACTGGCTGCTCCTCCCCAGGTCTGGCCTCTGAGAGGTGCTCCACAAGGCCCTGCTTACTTCCTTCTCCCCACAGGCTCTTGCTCTCAACCACCCCATTATTCCCCTGGCACCACACACACCTACATAACAGTATCAGGGGAGAGGGGAGGGTCCGGAGTCCAGGGTCATAGCTCCGGGTGTCATCACTCCTGAGCATGTTCCTGCTGCGTCATGAGCAATTGTGGGATGAGTCAGGGCAGACAGGTCAGAATGGGGAGTTCAGGGATAAGCAGAGCCATGTGTTAGAGGAGAGAACTGATGATGAGTAGTCAGTGTCCAGGATCTGAAAGAAAGCAGAGAACAGGGCTCTCACTCTTCCCAAGTGCGGCGGGAGTGGTGGACACGGATGTGCATTAAAAGACCAAGTAGAGAAGAAGAATGTGAATCCAAAGTCCAGGAAGTCGCTGGAGACAGGGATCCAGGCCACAAGAGCAAGACCAGCATACTAAGTGGCGGCCTCTCGCCTAGCTTGGATCGCTGCTGCCTTGTGGGCAGGCAGGCATCCAAGGGCATGCTCTCAGCCTTGGGGACAAAGGCTCAAGGGGGTTGGTGGGCCCTGTGTGCGTTCCAGACTGCACTGACACATTCATAGTGAGGCAGGGAAGTCATGAGCTATTCCTGGTCCCTTCTGTTTCCCAACCTCACGTGCCCATAGGACAGAGCATTTCTCAAGGCTCCGACATTACAGCCACTGATAAAGGACATTTGTTTTGTGCTTCATCAAGACTAAAGTTGCAATAGAGATCCACAATGTTCTAAAGAAGTTTTTGTGGCATTTGCTCTTGGGTAGAATATTCAGTAAATGGTGTTAGAGCAATTGGCTTTCTAGTTAGAAAAAAATTTAGTGTCCTACCTTAACATCATACACAAAAATAAATCTGATAATTAGTCACTAATTTTAAAGTTTATTTATTTAAGGGGGGAGGGGCAGAGAGAGAGGGAGAGAAATAATCCTAAACAGGCTCCAGGATCACTGAGGAGCCTAACACAGGGCTCAGTCCCAGGGCTTGGTCCCACGAACTGTGAGATCATGACCTGAGCCGAAATCTAGAATCTGACTCTCAACCAACTGAGTCACCTAGGTGCCCCAGTAATTTATTTTAAAACTTCCCACAAAGAAAAGCTTAGCCCAAAATGACTTAGCTGATGAATTCTACCAAAAATTTCAGACAAGATCAGGCACGTTCAAGGTGGTATGACCATAGATTGTACCAAACATTCAAAGAACAAATACCAATCCGTCCCAAGCTCTTCCAAAAATAGAAGAATGAATATTTTCCAAGTAATCTTATGAAAAGACAACCCACAAAATACAAAAAAAAATTGCAAATCATAGATCTTAAGGGAGTTGTATCTAGAATAACTAAAGAGCTTTTACAACCCAATAATAATAATAGTAAACATAACTTAAAAATAGGCATAGGATGGACGCCTCGGTGGCTCAGTTGGTTAAACATCTGACTTTGGCTTGGGTCATGATCTCACAGTTCATGAGTTTGAGTCCCATATTAGGTGAGCTCGAGCCCTGCTTTGGATGAGCCCTGCTCGCTCTCTCGCTCTCTCTCTCTCTCTCTCTCTCTCTTTCTTTCTTTGCCCCTCATGGGATTCTCTCTCTCTCTCTTACTCTCTCTCTGCCCTTCACTCACTGTGCCCTCTCTCTCTCTCAAAATAATAATAATGTAAAAAAGACAAAGGATCTAGGTAGACAATTGTCCAGTGAAGATGTACAAATAGCCAATTATAAACAGGAAAATATCTCAATATCATTACTTATTTTAAAAATGGAAATCAAAATCACAAAGAGATACCATTTCATACTTAATAGGATGTTTATAATAATTATTTTTAGAAGCAGGCAATACCAAGTATTGGCAAGGATGTGGAGAAACTGGAGCCATCATATATTGTCGGTGGTAATATAAAATGGTGGCATCACTGTGGAAAAGAATTTAGCAGTTCCTCAAAAAGTTACACAGAGAGTTACCACATAACCCAGCAGTTCTATTCTCTGTAGATGTCCAAGAGAATTAAAAACATATGTCCACACCAAAACAGTATGCAGCATCGTCCCAAATAACCAATGTGAAAACAAATCAAATGTCTGTGATCAATGGATAAACAAATTGTAGTATATCTTACTCAAAGAAGGAAGGAAATGAGGTACTCAACAATGCTACACCATGTTAAAACATGCTGTTACATGGGGAGGCCTGAATGCCTCCATTGGTTAAGCATCTGATTCTTGATTTCCTTCCAGGTCATGACCTCATCATTCGTGGGTTCAAGCCCCATGGGGTACTCTATGCTGGCAGTGGGGAGCCTGCCTAGGATTCTCTCTCTCTGCCCCACCCTGACTCACACTCTCTCTAAATAAATAAACTTTAAAAAAAGTGTTAAATGAAACATAATGTTAAAGAAAATAGAGAAGACTGGCTCAATAGTCTTGGCAAGAGGAAGCCATTTCAAGTATGATGCGAAACTCAGAATATATAAAGGACAATGTTGGACCACCTGGTAGCTCAGTCAGTGAAGCATGTGGAACATGCGACCCTTGATCTCGGGGTTATGAGTTCGAGCCCCATGTTGGGCATAGAGATTACTTAAATATATAAAACTTAAAATTTTGGGTTTCTTTTTTTTTGAGAGAGAGAGGGAGAGTGTGGCAGTGAGGGAGGGACAGAGAGGGGGGAAAGAGGGAGAGAATCACAAGCAGTCTCCATGCTGTCAACACAAAGCCTGATGTAGCGCTAGAACTCACGAACCCTGAGATCATGACCTGAGCCAAAGTCAAGAGTTGGATGCATAACCTACTGAGCCACCCAGCCACCCTCCAAAATTTTGTTTTAAATAAAAGGCAATGTTAACACATTGAGTACACTGCAATAAATAATCTTCAATGAAAAAAGACACTATACATTATATATAGAAAAATAAGGAAAAACTTTTGCAACGTGTGTAACATTTAAAGCATGGTCTTTAACATCATTATGAAAATGGTGAAACCCCCCAATAATATGCAGGACTGGCCAGAGTGAGGGGAAAGAGGCACTTGTATGGAGATATTTCACAGTGAGTGAAAATTGGTGAGGCCATTTGGAAGACAATTTGGTACCCAGGAGTGATCTGCCAAACATTCTAGTCCTGACGCTATTACTGCCCAAATTTGGGCAAGTTACTTGTTTTCTCTCCTTATGTATCCTTAATTTGCAGGTGGGGATAATAAATCTGTTCTACCTGACTTTATACAGTTATTATGAAACTCACACAAACTATAGAAGTATGTTTTAAAAATTAGTAAATACTACACGCAAGTCAAAGATTTGTGATGATGGAGTAGACATATAGATTGTCTTAATGAGCTCAACGACAAGCCAGTCGAACAAATACCTGGAGGACCCCAGTGGGTCCAGTTGGACAAACAGCGTCCTTAGAATGGTTGAAAGGTGAATAAAAAATAAGAAGAATGAGACAGCTGATTAGCACATATTTGGAGCCATTTGGGGACAGCCATCTAAATACAATACATCTCCTCCCAGCCTCCCATTCTCCAACAAGACTTGATTCTGGCCGTTTCTTCCACACCACTCTACCACCTGCCCATGGTTGACTGGACGAGGGGTGGGCCGCTATGATTTCCTTCTGGAGAAACTCTGAACTGGAAGAGAGAGGTAGAAAGAGAGACAGCCAGACAGATGAATTCTATACAGCCAGAACAGTTGCACTTGAATTTGGAGTTATGAGCAGCCATCTTTGGATGAGGAAGCCCAGTCGGTCAAGAATGAGGAAGAGATGAAAAATAGCCCAGCCTTCTTTGGGCTGCCGGTGTCCTGTGGCCTGGTTCTGGTTCTTCCTATGGCCTAGTTCTTGGGCTCCCTGAGTCACCTTTGGATTCTGATAAATTTCCCCTTTTTTCAAAAGCTAGCATGAGAAGGTTTCTGTTGCCCAAGATCCTTAACTAATATATAATCTAGGCCTGGCTCATTTAGAAGGATTACGATGAACAGGAATAGTACAGAGGCAGTTAAGAAACAAACCACCTGGGACCATCTTAACTGGGTCATGAACGTATTGTGCAAGCGGGACAGGTATAGTCATTCCAACAATGGAAACAGGAAAACAGGCAAGCAGCTGAGTCAGGAGCAATACACTCATTATCCTAAACTGCACCCACAATTCAGGATAATAAACCTGCCAGACCAGACTACATTTTGTGAGAACTTCCAACTACCCTTGGGACCGCAAACTTAAGAGCTTGCCGGTTTGGGAGAGTCACACCTAAGGAATCCAAAATTCATAGTCTCCCTGCTGCAAATTTTAAAAGTTGGAGAACTATGAAGACTATAACTTCAACTCAAAACTAATAGGCAAACCCCAGAACAATCAATAAAGCCTCACTGCTCCTGAGCCCCCATCAATCCAGAAGAAATTTTTTAAATGGCAGTTATCATTAGTTTCCTTCATGCCTTCATTCAACAAATATTGAGGGCTTACTATGTGCCAAGCAGTGTGTTAGGGGCTGAGGATAGAGTAGTGAACAAAGCTGATAAAGTCCCAACCTCAAGGAGCTTATACTCCAAGTGGAGGGAGAGGAATAATATAGAATAGGGATGTCAGTGTGTGTGATGGAAAGAAAAGCCAAGCAGGGCCGTTGTGTAGGAGTGATAGATGTATGTTATTTTATATGCACTGGTCAGGCATAGCCTCTGCGATAAGGTGAAATTTGAACACAGACTTCTCAGACTTTCTCAGAAAGCCAAGAGCTTTCCAGCCAAATGGAGGAGCTAGTAAGTGCCCTGAGGTGGGAGCCACACGGGTGGCTGAAGCCCTGTGAGCTTGGTCAAGAGGAAAGAGGGATACCCTATAGGCCTCAGTAAGGACTTTAACATTTACTCTAAGGAAGTCATTCAGATTGAGTTACTAGAGGAGTGATATCTGACTTGATTTAAAAGAATCACTCTGGCTGCCATACTGAGAATATGGCCAGGGTGCAGTTAGGAGGCTATTGCCATAGTTCGGCATATGATGGTGGGTTAGATCATGTGGCAGTGGCGGAGGTGGTGAGAAGTGGCCAGGTTCTGGATATTGCCACAGGATTCACTGAAGAACTGGATGTGGGTTTTCAGAGCTAGGAGTACAAGATGAATCCCAGGCTTTAGGATCCCAAATGAAGATTCTTGTTTGGGGTGTGGGCCGGGGTAAGGCAATGAAATCTTCAGGGATCTGAGAGCTGTCTCAGCTGAAATATTTCGGGCAAGGGTATGGACTGGAGGAAGGACCAAAAATTGGAGCCAGGAGTTGGACAGAGCTGATGAGCACTATGGCTAGAATAGGAAGGTATAGTATGTCAAGGCCAGAATAAAGATACTTAGATAAGGGCATGCAATACTAAAAGCAAAGTCATAGTCAGAGTTTCAATCCAATTTGGGAGAAAATGACAGTAATTCAAACAGGACAAGGGTAGTGATAATTTATAAAATACCAGGAATTACGCTAAAAAGCGTTGTGTGAGCACCTCATTTAATTCTTACAACAGCTGCATGAATTAGGTGTCATGAGCCCTATTTTAGAAATGAGGAAAATCAAGAGGCTGAAATACCTATACGAGGCTGGTGAGTAGAACACAGTAGTAAGCTAGTTTGGATCTGCTTCTGAAGCATATGGGCTTAAAGAGTACGCAGTACTGCAAGGTTCAATGTCTCACTTGGCAGTGGAAGTCATCTCAGAGGTTCAAGTTAGGTTGGTGTAAGAGTGGTAAGGGCAGGTGGAAGCAGAGTCCAAGCACACAGACAAATATAGATCCCAGTTTGTGGGTCAGTCTAGGTGTGATGAAACAGGCCTGACCCGGAGTTTGAACCAGGAGCCCAGGACCTGGCACCCCACCACACGCACCCTACTGCGGCAGCACCAGGAGCCAGGTGCGGCATGGCAGATGCTGTTGGTGGTAATGGAAGGGGGCTATTCTGTGTGGCTAGAGTTGTAACATGGCCACTGCGTTATCCCAAGGCATCCAAGATAAACACACAAATTCAATGGAATTTGACTGTCAGGCCTCTGCGCTGGAACTGAGATTGTGGTGCAACATGGGTAATCAAACACCCCTCTTCCTGGTAAGATACCTGTTACGCACCAACCGTTGGAAGAGCACACAAAGGTCCCTCTCTTCGTCTGGCTTATTTAAAGAGACACCTTCAGGCAGTAGGAGGAAGGTAAATTCACCCTGCTCTTTCAAAGGTAAACAACCTTGGTGTTCTGATATTTTTGATTCTTCTCCTCCATCAAATGGTAAGCATGCAGTGAACACAAAATTTCACTCTTGATCTACTCAAAAGACAAAACATACCCAGTCCATTACTGCAATGATAGAACTAAGACAAATAGGCAATAGATCCTAGTACAGGCTAATCATTGTGGCTATTCCTGTGGGTTAGCATTTAACAAGGCAATGTTCAGTGGTCCCAGGTACTGTATTGTTAGGCTCAGTAATTTGCATCATCCAGTTAATAAGAAACTTAGGCTCATGGTAATAAGTGACACCCAAGTGACAGAGAGTCAATCAGTGGTGAACATGGATTCAGAATTCAGATCTGCCAACTCCCAGTTTGTCCTTTTTCTTCTCTATCCAGAAAATTTTAATGTAAGATACTAGACTTGAATGAGTAGCAGTCCTAATATGAACAGGCATAGGGTAAAACTACAACTAATATTAGATACATCCTAAACTCATTCAGGGCAAAGCCTCTATTAGTTTTGAATTCAACAGGAAACAGGAACTGAAATGGCTGCCATGAGGCGGTGAGCAATTCAGAGAATACGACCAGCCACTAATTAACCATGCTGGAGAGTACTCATCACAGCATCTGATAGAAAACAGTACTTTTGAATAAAACAATAATTTTATAAGGAGCAATCCTGTGCAGAACCTGTACTATTTTAGCCTAGAAGCAAGGGTGATACCAGGCTGAATTTCATTTCGAAGATACCATTTGAGTCACGATGTTCTTCTTCTACTCTTTATGTATAGGTGCCAGTGTAAATCCCGTAATTGGCGCAGCCTTTAAGATTTGAACCACCTGTTCCCCAACTAGACCCGAAAAGGGAAATAAGAAACAAGACTACCTCGTCATAATTAAAGTAGCTGCCTAAGGATCCCTAAGGTGTCAGCACCGCCATCATGCAGTTGTTTGGAATTAGAAATTTCAATTCTACTGTTGTTAAAGTAAACTAAACACAGCAAGCCTGCTAGAGTTAATTGAATGAAAAGCCTTTCTTGCGTGGGAGGGTGTGGATGGATAAGAACTCTCATATACTGCTGGCAGGGGTGTAAATCAGTACATTTTGGACAACAATATGGCATCTCATAGACTTGAAGATACACATTCTCTGTGACCCAGCAACTAGTTCCATACCCCAAAGACACTTAGACATCTTCACAAAAATTCTCACCGCAAACAGGCTTACAGGAGCAAATTTTTGAAAACAAATGTCATTTTGAATAAAATGTAAATAAAAAAGTGATTAAATGTGGATAAAAACATTGCACCACAGCAATTAAAATGGAATTAGAGCTACATGTATCAACAGTTATATTTCAGAGACATATTGAGTGAAAAATCCAAGTTGAAAAAAGATGAACAATATGCCATATGGAATTTTAAAACATGCAAAATGTTTACAAAACCATATATAGTAAAAGCATAAAACTCCATGAGAATGATAAAATTCAGCAAAGTGTCTGCCTCTGAGGAGAGGCAGAAAAATGTGATGGGGGGTATTAACCAGAGGGGTTCAATGATATCGGCAGGTGTTTATCTGATGTCAACACTAGATGAACTAACAAAGCAAGTGACGTATATGTTTATTAAAAATTCCAGAGGCACCTGGGTGGCTCAGTCAGTTAAGTGCCTGACTTTGGCTCAGGTCATGATCTCATGGTCCATGAGTTTGAGCCCCGTGTCTGTGCTCTGTGCGGACCGTTCAGAGACTGGGCCTCCTCTGGATTCTGTGTCTCCCTCTCTCAAAAATATACATTTAAAATGTTTTAAAAATTCTGTACACCTTTTCTGTATGCTTGAAATTGCATTTAAAAGGCAAACAAAAATGTGTAGGGGTGAGAGGGTGTGGAGGGAGTGTTCTGGCTCCAAATTAGGCCTAATATCGAAGCTTAAGAAATAGTTCTAAAAACGGTGATGCCGTCCATCCCATCAGTTCAGTGACATGATGCATCTAACACACATCATCCCAAAAGACTGAAAGCTGCACAACAGGTAGAACATTCTTCTAATTCAGAATAAGTCATTTAAAAAGTATTTTTGGACATAAGATGGCAGAAGAGGAAGCCCAGAAGTCACTACGCCACAGAAACACTGACTTAACACTATATGGTCCCAAAAGACCTCCAGAAATCAGTTAGGAAGTCTTAGTACCCCAGACAGGCTCACGCCAAGAACAGGTGCATTGAAATTGGAAAGGAAGCGGTTTCATGTCAGTGATGTCAGTCCCTCCCCCATGCCCGCAGAGCTCATGATTGGGAGGAAAAGGCCACCTCACAGCTTCTCCCTTGGAAGGGAGAGAGAAGAACGATCATCCAGTGTTCCCGGTTAAAGGGTTACACAACAGACCAGCTTCAATCTGGCTCAAAGCACTATTTTGGATGTGTGGGGGCCGCTGAGAACAAAGCAAAGCTCATGGGTTGTGGCAGCGCCAGAGACTCTACAATACTTCAGCCAGCCAGCCAACGGGGCAAGAGACCACTACAACGTCCCGAGAAAGAAACTG
>PJEM01015109.1:0-31631 GCA_004023845.1 Helogale parvula | reverse complement strand
TTTCCTTTCCTTTCCTTTCCTCTCCTTTCCTCTCCTCTCCTCTCCTCTCCTCTCCTCTCCTTTCTTTTCCTTTCCTTTCCTTTCCTTTCCTTTCCTTTCCTTTCCTTTCCTTTCCTTTCCTTTCCTTTCTTTTCCTTTCCTGTCCTGTCCTGTCCTGTCCTTTCCTTTCCTTTTCTGTCCTTTCCACTAGGGCAAGAATCTAGGTTTGAAAATAGAAGACAACTCCAATTCTAACCATCTCTGATCTACCTTTGCTTTCCTTTATCTTTCTGTTTATTCCCTGTCACTGTCAGGCAGGCATTTGGGAGGGTGTTACCTGTCTTTCACTGGGGAGCCGAGGGGATTGTGAAGTGAGGTCACTTATCGATATCACTTAGTGTTGCATGTTAGAGACAATTTGTGAAAGCAAAATTTTCTTACGTTACATCCACTACTCTTTGTAGGTAACTCCTATTTTACCCTTTACGACCCAATTTGGTGGGATAGGAATAAATCATATTTGAGTAAAGTCTTCACCAGGCTTGCTATATGTGATCTACAGTTATCTGTGTCTTTATTCCTAATTTGCTCCACCAACGGCCTTCAACAGACTAGAAAACTGAAAATCAACTTGACCTCTTTCTTTCTCTCACACTGTGTATCGAATTACTCAACAAATCCTCCAAGCTTTGCCTTCAAATGATATTCAGAACGTGACCCCCCTTCACCAATAGGTTTCTGTGCTTTCCAGGTTCCCAACCCCTGAAACATGATTCACCACCAAATTCCCAGAACGCTTTTTAAAAAATTTCCAAATCTTCCCCATTTCCTTTTAACCCAGGGCCAAAGTTCTTGTGATGACTTCTGAGGTGCTCCAGTGGCCTCTGATTTCTCCTCCTGGATTGTACCACACCACTCACAATGATCTCCTTGCTGTTCCTCCACGTTCTGTGCACATTCCCACCCGAAGCCTTTATACTGGGCCATTCTTTCTTTCTGGAATGTTCTTTACCCAGGTATTCACATGGGTAGGTAAATGAAGTTTATCTTCTCAATGACACTTGTCCTGGACCCCTTCTTTAAAATTCAACCCGGCCCTCTACAACCCTGACCAGCACTCATGAGTCAGTTTATTTTACTTTTCTATAACATTTATCACCTTCTACTACTAGAGTATAAAAGTTGCTTTTATATTTTTCCTCTATTTTGCTTTTTTTCTCTCAATCGTTGAAATGGAGGCACTGATCATTTTCTAATTGGTTCACTGATGTATCTTAAGTGCATCCAGTAAATATTAGCTGAACAAATTTTTATTTTTTTTTATATTTCATGAAAATGCTTTTATCTCCAGGGTTTAATATTTTTTATCTCTGCTGCAAAATTTTTTCGTGTATAATTTAATAAAGGGATACTTTATGGTGGGTGAAAGGCACAGAGCTAACTCTCTATTCCAAGAATTTTGACAAATGAATACACCACATAACCCACCCCTCTATCACGTTATAAAACAGTGCAAGCATTGATTTGATTTCCTCCACTGTTGATTAATTTAGATTATTCCAGAACTTTATATGATCACATAGGAAAACCATATAGTATGTTCATCTCCCTTTATGCCACTTAACCTCTTTGGATCTCATTCACGTGGCACATTCTTGGTAAAATTTATATTGCTCTCATTTTCATGCTACTATGCAAATGGCAGCTTGTAAGTTAGAATCCTCCCCTTTAGACTTTTCAAAAGGATTTACCCTGTCAGCTGCCGGCCTTATAGATGTATGCCATTTAGCATTTTTGAGACAAGCAACGTGCTGATTGAGAGGCACATGGACAGAATTTGGGATGAGTGCAGCAGAATGATTAGGAAGTTTGTTTCTGTGATTACTGATTTTCCTCTTGTTTACATGTGCTCCATTCCCCAGAGGACTGATGGAGGGAAACGTGTATGGACTTATCCAATCTGTATGGGTGCTTTGATATCCTTTGATTGTCTTAAAAGCTCCTGGTACGATTTGTTCATAGAGGGTCATCTCTTCTACTGTAGCCTCCAAGGACTCTGCTCTTCTTCATTCTGTTTAGCAAATGTAATGACTGACACTCATATTTCCCACAGCTCTGGCAATTTGATCCTAAAGAAGCCCACATGACTTGAAGTGATCTTTAAAATTAATTTTCCACACAACTTTTGTCATTTATGCTGAAGTGATTATAGGCTGAACTGATTTTTATTAAAAATGCTAAACCCAGTGCTGGCCTCATTTATGGTCCCCTTAAATGCAGTCAGATACCAGTGAAACAGACCCAAGGGCCAGAGCTCTTAAATGTTAGGAGATTATTTGATCATGACAACGTATAGAATTTCATAAATATGTCCTTCTCTATCTTCAAAGAAACACTCTCTCACGTTTAATCAATTCATACCAATCTTATTTTAAATAAACAACCATGTCAAATTAGCAAATATAATGATGAAAAGAAGTATACTATTTAAATGTAAATAAACTGGCATTGTTTTAAGTAGTTAAATACGATGTCGAGAATTGAACTTTGGCACTGTAATATCAATAAAAGCTCTTTCTTGCAATTAAACAAGAGATTGGTAGAGATACGTGATTTGGGAACAATTTATATTTCCCCCAAGTCAGGTTTCAAGAAACTGTTCATAAGTTTGTCCTTTTTACCCTTCATCGTTGACTGCACAAACACAACATACTCTCTGGGCTAATTTTTTTGAGTCGTAAATGTAAAGATTTTACAAGGGACAAGAGAAGTAACGGAACAGAGGAAAGTACTTATATTGTTAAGCAGTATTGGCAAAATTAGTCATTCTGCTTGTCTTGAACCAGAACAGACAAAGTGTTGGCACACAAAATGCTCCAACCTTCAGAACAAATTTGCCGAATGAGAAGGTCCCCAGAGGGTATCTTGAAGCCGTGTCCTACAAGGTTGCTCCCAGAAGTACTTGTTTGAAAACAATGGTTTCCTGCAGTAAAAAAGAGGAGCCTGGTAATAAACTTGAGATTGATGTAGGAGGTGAGAAATCTAGAGAAGTTGGCTCATTGGAGGCTTGAGATTGGAAGGATTGCAGCCGGGGAAGTTTAGAGAAATAATACCAGGAGGAGCAAGGTGCAGCAGTGAGGGGTTAAGTGGAAAGAGGTCAAGGGTCACTTCTTAATAGTGAAGGCTGTGGCCTTCCAGCCATCTTAAAGTTCCTAAATCACCCATCCAATACGCACTTCAGTTTTGGGCCGCCCGCACACAGATGCTTGGATTTGGTGGGTAAATAAATACAGTAAGTGATATATTTCTTTGCTGGTTAGAAAATCGATCCACTATTCCATCTCCACACTACTTTGAGATGCCTTCCTGCAGCCCTTCAGCTGTCATCTGGGCCTTGGTTCTTCACGACACGGGTTTGTGCATGCAACAGTGATCTCTCGGTGGCGAAGCTCGTGTTTAACAAACATAGAGGAAAGATTCTGCTCTTGCCAGTTATCCAAACAACCAAATTTCTATTGTGAGGTTAACTTCCGTTTTCCTTGTACTTAAATACACATGCGTTACTCAGATGCAAAAGAGAAAAGATGTGCGTAAGCTCCAGCGTTAGAGTCTTTCTCAAACTCCGATATTCAGGTCGACAGTAATCGCCATAGAGAAGGTGTGGGCAGGCTGGGAGGCTGTTTTATGTACTGCGAGCGACTGAAGAAACTGGAAATTAATCTACAGGGATCCTGTATTTTTCTCTTTGATAACATCCTCTTTAGAATTTCAGGCTCAGGGTTGACAATATGTTTCAACAAAGCTGCTATTTTTAATAACAAAAAATGTGTGTTCTGAAGCTACTCTGGCACCAACATAAATAGCGAACCCAATGTCAGTGCACAGGTATTCCGATCCTTCTCTCTCTCTCTCTGTCTCTCTCTCTCTCTCACACACACACATACACACACACACACAAATGGAGGGAAAAAGAAAAGGATTTTGCCATGCTAATAGTTACATCAGATGTATTCATGTTTTTCTTGGTCTTATTTACTGAGTAACTCTTATGCAAAATGACAGAAAACATATCCTTTTAGTTACTTTTTAAAGCTTGGAAGTAAAATGTAGGTGTTATGTATTCAATTCTGTGAAAAAACCCTGTGGGAAATGCCTCATTTAACTGAGATTATCCTTTACTACGTTGGTTGTGTTTGAAAACATGTGCTGGGACCAAATAAATATGTGCTTTAGACTAAAAAAAACCCTGATTTTTAAAAAATGTTTATTTTTGAGAGACAGAGAGACAGAGACAGAGACAGAGAAATGAGTGGAGGAGGGGCAGAGAGAGAGAGGGAGACATAGAATCCGAAGAAGACTCTAGTTTCTGAGCTGTCAGCACAGAGCCAGACATGGGGCTCAAACCCACAGAACCGTGAGATCATGACCTGAGCTGAAGTTGGCTGCTTAACTGGCTGAGCCACCCAGGCGCCCCCCCCCGCCCCGCCACTTTTGGTTACTTTTGTGTGGTGTATGTATGTGTGTATGTGTAGGTGCTACAGAAGACAACCACATTTAAAACAGCTCTCTCTCTCTCTCTATTTTAATTAAGGTAAGTTCATGTAAAAAGCAAGTTATCAAAATCATAAATATTGGTTATACTTCTATGTACAAATAAGCGAGAAGACATTAGTTCAGAAAAGGACTCCAGATGTGTCTGAGGTTTAAGAAAATACTTTTCCTTCCATCAAAATATATCCCTTTTAAAAGTCAAGATCACATTCTCTTTTCTATGTCTGTTTCTATAGCATCGTGTTGGCAAAGCCACAGGTAGGGTAGACCCAGCAACTCTGACTTGGTGACAGATTTCATTAATAATGAAAAAGTCTTCAAGAGGGAAAAATGGGAGCAGTGCAGTCAATAGCCTCTCTTGAAATTCAGAGAACTTTTTAATAACTGAGTTTTCTGATGAGCCACAGGTCATTTGTTTGCTTTGTAAAGACCCAGTGTTTCAAATGAGGTAACCTCATGGAATTACTCTGCTCCTAGGTATCCGTGGCAATGAATAGCAATATACATGTGTATGAAGAAGTAAATGGTGTGCACAAAATGGCCTTTTAAATCACTGCCTAGAGTTATTGTGAAATATTGACTTTCTTGCAACAATAAATTCCCTTTTCGGGTTCTCAGCCGCCATCTGAATGCCAATGTGATGTGAATGAGGAAGTGACACCTGGCGATTGGCATTCCCGTCTTCCTGCCAGCCACTCGCTGGGCACCCAGACATGGAATGCCACGGATCCCATGCAGTGCTAAATCATTCTATCTACCAGCTAGTTCTGTGGCAGATGTATTTGACCACAGCTTCTGAAAGCATTCCATGAGTAATTTTGCACTGAGCTGCTTACTCAAGGGTTTGGCTTTTGGAATCTGTTTGCTAATGGTTCTGCAAACCAGGGCTATAAAATCTACCCAAATTCTTTCCTCCTTCTCAATTCTGCATTATAATTTTTCAGGCTGGTTATGGGCAATTGATTTTCCTTCTCTGAGAGACGTGGGTTTGATGTTTGGGTTTTTTTCCCCATTAGGAACACAAAGATTGGCTCCATTTTTATTTTATGCCACCATCTTCCATGGGGCTTAGTTTCTTCAGTGTATGAAGATCATTTCGATTTTACCTAAACTTTGACATGAAACAGAAGGCCAGATGTCACGATTTATGATTAATTTTTAGATGCAGGATTTTCAGCACATTCTCATGAGAAAAAGTATAGTATGGGAATCATAAAGATACATAGATACATAACATTTTGGTTTTTTAAACACTGAAGTTATTGAGAAAAGACCACAGAAAAATGGAAGCAATAACCAGGTGTCATAGCTGGACTTTCTTTATCTAGGATATGTTGGAGCTGTTTGGAGATTAGTGTTAATTATCCCTTTGAAAAGGGTACAGAATTCCAGATTTGCTCAGTTGCACTAGTGTGCTCTATGTGTTTTCTCTCAATTGATCAGATTTGCCAGAGGTTGCTGGGAATAAGAATGATAAACTCAGAGAAATAAAACTTTTGATATTTAATTTACTTACGAGAGTCTAAAAATGTCAGTGTTAAAGTCGAATAAGCCCATTATGTTTACCATTTCCTTTACAATATACTAAGGGACACATCTCCAACAACTTAGAACTTATGTGGGCCAGGTTATTTCCTAGTTGAAAGCCTCGTAAGGTTTTAGTGGTAATGCTAGGCTAGCTCCTTAAATTTACCGTCACAATGTTTTCACCAGCTTTTCTATTGAAGATACTTTCACAGAAGAAGACACAGGACACAGCATTTCCAAGAATTTGTGACATAGTTGGGATTCATTGAAAGGCAAGTCCAAACTCTGAAAGTGTCTTAAAGACAGGTTTTCACAGAACGGCAGACGTTGTGAGAGCATCCATTATGAGCAAATAGCAATACCCGGGTTAATGACTAAAGAAGCGACCTCTGCTGTTTTTAGTCATTCTTATAAGTGCAGTAGTATTCTCAGTTTTGAATATATAAAAGAGCAATATACTGCCTCGCCCATTATTTTATATTAGTACTGAAATACATTAGGTATGCATGTCTCACAAGAAGATTAATGTCTGTTGTAAACTGCCTAACTAGCTTCTGTAATGCACTTGGATACTTTTAAATGGAGGCGGTTTCTATTTCACCAGACAGAACTGAGTACTTCCTATAAATGAGTTATGTTATTTGAGGTTCTTAGAAGCACATCTGGTCCATAGTAACACTGAGTGTTGGCCGCTGTTATTTTGGCTGTAACTGCCGTCTTGTATCAGATACTGAAGTTGAGGTGAGTTTTCTCGGGTCTCACCAAGCTCACAGGCTAAATGGAGATGAGCAAATTCTCCCACGTACTAGTTTATTCTTTCTCTTTATACTAAATTCTGTCTGTCTCTAGGGCAAATGCAATAGACATGTAAATGTACAAACGAACTACTTCACTTCACAGACACTGGACTCTTTCAAACATAATGATACCTACATTCACTCTTCAACTATGCACTATTACACAGTATGATGGTCTTGTTTAAAATAAAGATAAAATTTAAGTCCTATGAATTTTGATAGATACATACAATCGATAATAAATATATACAATATATTTATGATAAAATATATATACAGTATATATATGATAAAACACCCTGAGATATATATATATATATATATATTTATATTTATATATTTGCAATAATCCAAAGTTCCCTTGTATCCCTTTCATTCAATCTCCACTGTTCACTGGTAACTACTGCTCTGACTTCTGATTTTCCTTGTTGTTCATATAAATAAAAATCAGAAAATATGTACTTCATAGAAGTAGAATTACAATATGTGTATTGTTTAGTTTGGTTTCTTTTGTTCTGCATAACACTTCTGAGATTTATCTATGATGTTCATCTCTTTTTTTTTTTTTGCCAAATATAAATGCTTTGTAAGAAGATACTAAAATTTACTTAACCATTTTCCTGTTGATCACTCGTGCTAATTCCAATTTTTTATCATTATGATAAAACCATGATAAATAACATTCGAGCAAGTATTTTTGTAGATAGATGTTTTCATGTGTCTTGGATAAATACCTCACAGCTGACTTGTTAGGTAACAGGGCTAACGTTTCGCTGTACAGGAATTTCCAAAGTGTTTTCTGAAGTGGCAAGGCCATTTTACACTTTATCAGCAATATATAAAAATTTCAGTTGTCATACAGCCTGGTATTTTAATTTTTCTTAATTTTAGGCATCTTAATAAAGGTAAAAAGCTTTAAGTAGCATTTTTCTCATAACAAATGATAGTTAGCTTTTTTAATGTTTATTCATAACTTCTTTTGTTAAATGTTTATTTGTCTTTTGCTTATTTTGATTGGGTTGTATATCTTCTAATGATGGATGGTAAGAACTCTCTATATATTGTGGATACATTTCTTTCATATTAATGGATGGAGAATACTTTCTTCCATGTTGTAGTTTGCCTACTTCCTTTCGTTGTGGTGCCTTTTGAAGAACATTTTAGTGAAGTCCAGCTTATGGATGCATTCTTTAACAATTTATGCTTTTTGTGTTCTAAGAAGTACTCAGAGTTGCAAAGATATTTTTCTCTCTTTTCTCCTGTAAGTTTCATAGTTTAAGTTTTACCCATTTAGGTCAGAACCCACTTTGATGAATATTTTTCTGTGGGGTGTTAATAAAGTCAGTCAATAATTTCCCCATATAAATATCCAATTCCTCTAGCACAATTTGTTAAAATAACTTTTTTTTAACCTTTAAAGTGTCACCTTTGGTAAAATCAATTGACTGCCTACGTCTGGGTCAATTTCTTCACTCTCAACTCTGTTCCTCCTTTAATGTATTAGAATCCCTCTTGATTCTAAAACCACTGTTTTAATTACTATCTCTCTCTAGTCATTTTAAAATCAAGTCAGTGTAAACCCTCCAACTTTGCTGTTCTTTTTAAAGATTTGCTATAATGATTTTAGATTTTTCTAACTTCAATATACATTTTAAAATCAAATTGCAACATCCACAGAATGTTCCGCAGGTCTTTTTGATTGAGATTGAGGTGAATTTATAGATCAGTTTGGGAGAAATGACTCTGCTAAAATAGTGAAACTTTAAATCTATCGACAAGGTATATGTCTCCATTACTCTCAGTGGGTTTTTTTTTTTTTTTAATCTCGGTGATGTTCTATCACTTTCACTGAAGAGATATTTTTGATATATTTTTGTTAAATTTATTCCAAATTATTGTATTTTTGGCACTGTTATAAGTGAGCTTTTACTTTATTTTCCTACTGTTTGTTGCTATATATAAAATACTATTTCTTTAAATTTATTAACTTTTTAACCTCAACAATTCTACACTCACAGACTAGTTTAAGTAGTTTTGTGCGTTTCTTAGAATTTCTCATGTAAATAATCATGGCATCTGCAAATACAGAGAGTTTTACTTTTCCCATATAAATGCATTTTATCCCTTGGTTTTTCATGACAGGGCGGGGCTCCAGTCCAACACTGAATAGAAATGGGGTGAGTATGCACGTTTGTCTGGATGACTTTAGGGTGAAGCGTTCACTACTCAGTCATTAATTATGCCCTTTATTTGCATGAAGGCATTTCTCTCTGTTCCAAGTTTGCTAAGGATGAAATAGATTAAAAGCAGCTTATTTATTATAATCACCCGTTAAATTTTCTTCAAATCACTGCTTTAGCTCCATTTAATACATTTTAATATGTGGTACTTTTACTATAATATATAGTTCAAAACGTTTTCTGAGTTTTTAAAAGTTTATTTATTTTGAGAGAGCATGAGCCGGGGAGGGGCAGAGATAGGAGGAGAGAGAGACTTTCAAGCAAGGTCTGTACTGTCAGTGCTGAGCCCAAAACAGGGCTCGATCTCATGAACCAAGAGATCATCATCTGAGCTGAAATCAAAGGCCACCCAACAACCCAGTTTTCTGATTTCTGATTTCTAAGTTCTTCTTTGTTCCAAGTACTATTTAGAAGGCTGTTAAATTTATAAATAATTTCAAATATTCTTTTTGTAAAATCTTATAGTTATTGATTTCTAATTCAATTTTATGTGGTCAGACAACACACTCTGTAATATTTCAATTATTTCAATTGTTTTGAGGATTGTAATGGCCCAATACATCCGTCTTTCTTGGTGACTATAACAAAGTACACTTGTGAAGGATGCTATTTTCAGTTGTGAGCACAATGCTCTATAAATACCAATTCAGCCATCCATCTTTTCATTGACGTTTTCCTAGCTATTTTATCACTTACATAAAGTGGGATATTAACATCTCCTAGTATGGTTGTGAAATTACCTATTGCTCACTTTGTCAATTTTCATTTCATGTATTTTGAGCCTTTGTTAGTAGACAAATCTACACTTATGATTGTTTTGTCTTCTGATGAATTGATCCTTACGTGATTATTACCTGGCCAGCCCTCTTTACCTTTGTAATACTCTTTGTCTTGATGTCTACTTTTCTGATATTCTTGTAGCCACTGCAGACTTAATTGATGTAAAAACATTTGAAGTACATTGTTTATGAACGACGTATCATTTTATATTGATCTACTGTAACAAATGTTGCTTTTTAAAGGGATTATCTGCTATTTTAAAATAATATAATTCTTTCTATCTTTGCATGTAAGTCTATTAATTTGCCATTTATTTTATGGTTGTCTCCTCTGTTTTTTGTTGTTCTGTTTCTTCTTTACTGTCCTCTTTGAAGTATTTGAGTAACTTTTAGAATGTTGTTTTCTCTCTTGACTCTTTACTTATTTGTTCTATTAATCTTTATTTATTCTCCCAGGAATCACAGTATCTGTTCTCATTTTTTCTTAATCTATTAGTATGTACCCTCTCATGTGATGTTTAGAAAACTTGAAACCATAGGTGCCTTGCCCTTTAGGCTAGAGTTCTTTTATGTGTTACACCAATACACATTAAAAACCCTG
The DNA here is from genome assembly GCA_004023845.1 of Helogale parvula. NCBI lineage: Eukaryota > Metazoa > Chordata > Mammalia > Carnivora > Herpestidae > Helogale > Helogale parvula. Next base: position 21,157 of record PJEM01015109.1, on the reverse strand, counting down.
CAAAAAATGTTACAACTTTTTTGCTTTAACTGATTATACGTATTTAAGAATAAATTTTTGTGGGGCTCCTGGGTGGCTCAGTCGGTTAAGCCTCTGACTTTGGCTCGGGTCAGATCTCACGTTCGTGGGTTTGAGCCCCGTGTCAGGCTCTGTGCTGACAGCTCAGAGTCTGGAACCTGCTTCGGGTTCCGTGTCTCCTTCTCTCTCTGCCCCTCCCCTCTCATGCTTTATTTTTCTCTGTATCCAAAATAAATAAAATATTTAAAAAATTTTAAAAAATGAATTTTTGTAACATTTTATTTTATTTTTGAGAGAGAGAGAGAGAGAGACAGAGATAGAGTGCAAGCAGGGGAGGGGCAGAGAGAGAGGGAGACAGAACCTGAAGCAGACACCAGGCTCCAAACTGTCAGCACAGACCCCCATGTGGGGTTTGAGTTCACGAACTGTGAGCTCATGACCTGAGCCGAAGTCTGACGCTTAACCGACTGAGCCACCCAGGCACCCTGGTTATACATATTTTAAATAAATAAGAAACATTGTCTCTTAAATTTTCTCATATATTCATCATTCCTAGCTTGTTCTTTCCTTCCTAAAATGCAAGCTCCCCTCTCGTGTCATTTTGTTCAACCTTAAGAACCACCTACAGCATGACAGTGTAGGTATAATTGTAACTGTATGGGCAAATTACCTTAGTTTTCCTTTATTTAAAAATGGTACAATTGTGCCTTCATTCTTGAAGGATATTTTTGTTGGACAGAATTCTGAGTGAAGGTTTATTTTCTTTTAGCATTTAAAAGAAGGCCTTTACATAATGGAGCGAAAAATCCGTTCATTCAAAAAACAAAACCATTATAAATGTAGATTTGTCTAACAAGGAGTTTCAGAATGTATAATCCAAAAGTGACAAAATTGAAGGGTGAAATCCTAAGTCCACAGTCATGGTAGGTTTGAAGATTTCTCTCTAGTGGTTGATAAAATACCTAGGGGAAAGAAACCTCATAAGGATATAGAAGACTTAATTGATATTTATAGAACTCCCTGCACAACAACTACGAAACATTCTTTTCAAATGCACAGTGTTGTATTCACCGAGACAGACTGTATCAGGCCACTGCTCAAGTCTCACTTTTTTTCTGGTTGCCGTCAATTCTAATGAGAATTCCACAGGCATTCCAATGATTTGTCTCTTGTAGATAATGTACTGTTTTTGTTTGGCTACTTTCAAAATATTTTCTCTAGTTTTGCTTTTCAGAAATTTGACTGAGATGTATGTAGGTGAGTTTTCTTCTCATTTGTGTTTGGGTTTCAATGAGCTTTTTCTAAACATATTTTTAATGTTTTATGTGTTTTAGAGAGAGAGAGAGACAGACAGACAGAGAGTGAGCAGGGGAGGGGCAGAGAGGGAGACACAGAATCTGAAGCAGGCCCCAGGCTATGAGTTGTCAGAACAGAGCCTGATGCAGGGCTCAAACTCACAAACCATGAGATCATGACCTGGCGGAAGTCAGATGCTTAACCAACTGAGCCACCTAGGCTCCCCTCAGTGAGCTTCTTAAAGGTAATAGACGTATATCTGATACTCTATGTTGAAGTTTTTGTCTATTTCCAAGGAATTTTTGCTGACCTATAGTCTTTCCTTTCCAGTTAACAATTACCCATAATTTAGATCTATTGACATTGTCAATAGTGTCCTCATGGTCCTGATTATTTTATTCTATTTCTTTTCTCTTTTTAAATTTTGATCATTTATACTGATCTAACTTCAAGTTCATTCTTTCCTCCATCATGTCCATCTGGTTATTAATCAATCCAGCGAGTTTTATATTTTATGGCTTTTCTGTATATTTCAAGTGATGCAATCCCCAGCACCAGATACAAGGATTGGGGGCACATGATCCACATTGAGCCAATCAGTGCAGTCACCGTCCACCCCCTTCCCTGCACCCAATGATTAGTTTAGAAAAAGCTGCATGATGTAAATCAGAAACTTTAAAAGTAGTGTTCTTCTTTTTAAGTTTATTTATTTTGAGGGGGAGAGACAGGGCAAAAGAGGAGCAGAGAGAGAAGAAGATAGTGAATCCCAAGCAGGCTCTGCACACCAGTAGCACAGAGCCTGATGTGGAACTCGAATCCATGAACTGCAAGATCATGACCTAAGCCTGAACCAAGAGTCGATGTTTAATGGACTGAGCCACCCAGGTGCCCCAAAGTAGTGCTGTTTTCAAAATGCTTATCGATTACATCAATCTTTCCTCAAAACCCTCTGGGAGTTTTCAGCCTCTAATTTACAGGAAAAGCAAACATTCGTACGACTTACATGGCTCTACATTACTTCACCACCTGAACTACCGCCTTTCTGATTTCATTGTCCACCTGTGACACTTTCTCAGTGTGTTCTCGCCATTCTGACTTGTCTGGTCTCCCTCGACTGCATCAGACACACTCCAGCTTCAGAATCCCTTCCTTGGTTTCCCTCTGTTTGGAGAGCCTTTTTAGGGATAGCCTCAATGGTCCTTTCCTGAATGCATTCCAGTCCTGGGGCAAACTCCTTCTCAGGAGAGGCTTTTCTCCTTGACAGCTTTTCTTAGCAAATCTATCAAAAAAACATTTCCTCATCACCATATGTTCCATACCCTGAATTATGTTTCAACTTTTCTCTGAATACACACACACACACACACACACACACACACACACACTACATGGTATACAACAGGCACTCAAAAGATACTTGCTGAATTACTGTTTAGGATCTGGAAATAACGTCTACTGAAGAATTCAGAGCAAATGATAACAATTGATAATGTCATTTGAGGCCTGAATCAAGCTATGTCTGAAGCTAAACTTATGTCTTGTTTTCAATATTTGAGCCACTACATTTCTTATAAATTCCTATTCTCTATTATTCTTGTTATTCATATTACTTGCACTTTTTATTGTGTTCAATGGATGACAATTTGCATCCTCTATGTTATAAATACGCTAGACAAGATGATGTTGGGAGGATCATTTTTTTATCATCACCACCTACAAATTGGTATTTGAAGTTGTCAGAAAATTATCATGTACAGTAAGTAATTAAAGTGAAAAGAAATATTATTTGGTAAATATGTTTTTTTAATCTCTAGTAACTGATTATGGAAGTGAAACACTGATATCACCTGTTTGTACAAGTGTGTATGAGGCTTTATTCTTCCAGTGCAAAGATCAGTGCTTCATTTGAGAAGATGGGGTGAAGTATAGGGAAAGACAAAAAGAAACATTTTGTCAAGTTTCAGATTTGAGCACTATAACTTAGTTCTTTCCAGAAAAAGTGGCATGTACATTTAAATACACTAACTGAACAATATAATAAACCATATAACAACATTAAATATACAATAAGAAGGGGCATGTGGGTGGCTCAGTCAAGTTGAGTGTCTGACTTCGGCTCAGGTCATGATCGCATACTCTGTGAGTTCAGGCCCTGTGTTGGGCTCTGTGCTGACAGCTCAGAGCCTGGAGCCTGCTTCTGATTCTGTGTGGCCCCCTGTCTTTGCCTCTCCCCCACATATGCTCTGTCTCTCTCCGTCTCTCAATAAGAAACATTTACAAAATAAAATAAATAAATATGGCATAAGAAGATCCAAGAATGAGTGCCATTTAATCTGAACCATGGAGATAAGTTGATTTTTCAAAAGGTAAAGATAAAGGATGAGTGTATGGGGCAAGAAAAAAGAAAAGAAACATCAGGCTGCATTAAAGAACCAGAGTATAACTTGTGGTATGATTTAGCAGATGTTGAAAGATACTTTGGACTCAGATCTTAGAAAGCCTTGCCAGCCATGCATGGATGTAAAATTATACTCTTCAGGTAATTGAGGGATTCCCAGGGGGCTGGAAACCAGAGAAGACTGAATTCAACCTATATTGTAGAGCGTAGCCTGATCAGAAATGCATTGGATGGACTGGAGGAAGAATAAATATAAACCTCCTATCAAACTTGGGTAGCATGGATGTGACCCAAAGCTCTAGGAGTAAGATTGGAGGAAAAGGGTGTTTCCAACTTTCATTTCAATAATACACACACTTTGTGTATTGGTCATTCAGAATGTTTCCAATGTCTCAGTTTTGCCATATTTCTCCATCCAACCTTACCGAGTTACATGATTTTCAGAGCATAAGTCCCTTTCCTCCCATATACCTTGGAAAGTTTTGTTTATTACTTAACCCAGCAGAGCTATCTTCTTGAGGAAGGCATTGTCTCCCTACTATACTATTAGATACACTTCTATGATCCCCAGAAAAGGAGTAGACAAAGAAAAAAGTAATATTGCTTGAAATTCGTTTCCAAAGGGAAGTATAATTCAGACACAGAATCCCATTGTAATTCAGGCAGACAAGTCATTTAAAAAGAATGTATTACTGAAATTAATTAGAAATTTCAGCAGAATATCATTCTTTGAAAATAGCATTGAAAGACTCATTTTACAAAAGAAACAGAAAGATGAACTGATTGAGTCTACAATTAGCAAATTGTATGAGGTTTTGTACCTCAGATGGTTTTTGTGAACCCCTATATAGACTCTTAGGATTGACCACCTCACTCTGCCAGTACCTTCTTCAAGGTGTTTCTTGGCTTTTTCACGTCTTCTCCTCTTATGACCACTCCCTTGGCCCTAATGCTCATCAGTGTATTTTTAAATCATTACTACAATTGCATTCTGTTAGAATGTCCTTTTTCTCTAACTGATTGTATACCTGTTTGATCTTCCTGAAGAAATGCTTCCAAAGTGTCCCTGCAGTGCTCACGATCATTCTTTTCTTTTCTGGCATCGTTTGACTTTAGTGGAACTGTATAATTTATAAGTTCATCTACAAGCTTGTTACCCCATTAACCTAATTCCCCATTCCTATGTCACGATTCTTCTTCTGCATCTCCTTTTCCTAATTTTTCCTAATATTTTCCTAATATGGTGAGTCATGTCTACCCATCATCAACCTTATATATCTTTCCACCTTTATTCACTCTGTCAGTCTTCCTGGTTTCAGGTAAAGCAATGTCTAAATTTCTATGGGAGACCAGATACAGCCTGGCTTAAAGAGGAATGTTATTTCACTGACCCATACCTCCCCTGGGTGACTGGTTGGGAGAACATCTTACCAGTATCGAAGCATTTGTCTTCAGCCGAATGGTTAAAACTGGATATGGGCACATCCGTGTTGGAGTGGCCATGGAGAAGGAATCAGGGATTGCTATGTAAGCAATTTTCTTTTTAGCAAGTAAGGGAGAAACTGTACGTATCAATTCTTTCCGGATCCATTTAGTGAAGACTTAATTATGTAGCTATTTAACTACTGGCAACGGAGAACTGGAAATATATGCTCTAGATAGAAGGCCATATTTCTTGCTTAAATTCCATTATTACAGCAAATAAGGAGATGAATTTTGCTGGCTACCAGTCTCTGATACACTCCTCTTTACTTATTAAATTTATACCCATTTATAACATTTTCTAATCTTATTACTTCTCACAGTTTCAAATGGTTCTCTCTCATCTGATAAGAAACCTTGGGAAATGGATCTATGTTTTACTTTTTAAAAATCAACTTTATTGAAATCTAATTTAACACAATGAACAATTAAATTCAAAACATGCGTAGATGAGCTTTGATGAATGTAAGTATGCATGTAATTTCAGCTACACTTAAATTTTAAAGCATTTCCATCATCCCAAAGTTCTCCGGTTAATCATGGTCTCAGTTGATCTCTGTTTGCTTTCTATCGTTATATTTTAATGATATCTGGAGTCATCATATGTACATTATTTTTACCTAACTCTTTTTGATCAGCAAAATGATTGCTATTTATTTAATATACACAATATAAATAAACTTGTGGTCATAGTTTGTTAATGTATTCAACAAATACATGTTAAATGTCTACCTTTTATAAGATATTGAGTACAAAGTTGTCTCAGGTTAAGAGAATCACCAGAAAGATGTAAATAACAAATAGATTCCTGAGAAGCCCAAACCTCTCTTTTAGATATTAAAATCAATCTTTCTTAAATATGTGATTCTTTATATTAAAAATCTTTACATCAAGTGGAAGAATCCGAGAATAATTGTGAAAGTCTTTTGTTCCCAAGGAGGTGTGCTATGTAATTTATTCACTATCTTAGCCAGATGATCAAAAGTGTTCAGTCACGTGGATGATTTGTACCTTTGATATAAGATGCTGGGCCGGGCCACCTCTGTGATCTTCCTCCAAAAACAACGGAATAACCACAGCCTAATTACAAGAAAACTTTAGCAAAATCCCACTTGAGTCACATTCTACAAAATGCCTGCCAAGACTGCCAAGAAACTCGGAGCCCCTGGGTCGCTCAGTTGGTTAAGTGTCCAACTCCTGCTCAGATCATGATCTCATGGTGGTGGGTTCAAGCCCTGCATCCGGCTCTGTGCTGACAGCTCGGAGCCTGGAGTGTGCTTCGGATTCTGTGTCTCTGTCTGTCTCTCTCTGCCCCTCCCCTGCTCATAATCTCTCTCTCTCTCTCTCTCTCTTTCTCTCTCAAGAATAAATAAACACTTAAAAAAAAAAAAGACTGCCAAGAATCTCAGAAACAAGGGACCTGAGAAACTGCCATAGTCAGAAGTCTCGGGAAAGCTCAAACAACAAAGTGGAGAGTCACAGTGGACTGAGAGGGGGACGCTGCCCTCCTATGAATTAGACTCTCCTCCAGACAACGGATGCCCAGCCGGTCACAACTTCAGGTTTTTAAAAAGAAGCCAGAAACACATTTTTATGTATCTCTCAATTTTTAAATGTTGGCAACTATTTCAAAAGATTTACAACCGTGGACAGGCCAAAATTACCTGGGCCAAACAAAACATATCTGAGGGCAAAATCTGGCCTAGAGCCTGCCAGTTTTTGACCTCTGTGCTAGAAAAATAAGATTGATTTTTAAAAATTGCTTATTAAATTACTCATTTATGTGTAGGCATACCTCAGGCCGGCGTTCAGAGAAAGTCAGACTTTTTGAGAGTCACTGAGTGACCTGAAAATTACACGTTATACTTTGGTGAAGTTAACCTTAAGTTAATTTAAAATGTCCTAATTATAGGTATTTTGTGAGGTTTTTGCGGTAGAAAACTGAAATTTGAAATCCTGCTATTTTTAGAAACGGTGAGGAGGTTTCTGGAAATATAATGTGATTGGTATTGCTAATAACTGTTGATGAAAACAGAACAGCAGAATTTGAAGTGAAATTTAATTCAGATTTATGAATAGATGGGCCAAGAGGAAGAGGAATAATAATCTTAACTTATAGCTGGACATTTTTCTTTGTTTCGAAGCGATACTCCATAACAGGGCTTTGGCACGTGCTTCTTAATATCTACAGTGATGTACATTGTATATTGTTAGCAGTATTTATGTGGTAAATAAGCACATGTATGCACGCATGTGTTCTTACACAGATCTGCACATGTTAGAATGCACACTGCTCTATATAACAGCCACCGGGAATAAGGGCGTTCAGTTAGATTTATTGGATCCACCACTTTTAAGTCCTGATTTTGAGCAGCGTCTCTCCACTTTCTAGGCTTCATCTTACTCATCTCTAAAATTGGGCTAGTAATATTACCCACCTTTTATGGCTTAAGACAGTATAATACTTATAAAGCCTTAAAAACAGTGTTCAGTCCATAATGACCCTCAGTGAGCATTAGGCAATATAATTGTGTAAAAACATATGTATTTTTGAAGACACATATGCTAATTTATGAAGACACATTTATTCTAATAGTTATCATTTTCATCTAATTAGTAGTGCCAGAGAAAATAATTTGTCTTTGATACCTTATTTACACTGTTTCTTGTAACTTTTCAGATTAACAAGTATTCTGTTCGTCCGTTTGATTAATGACCAGCGCTAGCAAAGGAGCATTTGAAGGAGAAAGGGTATTTTCAAGGTCATCGTAAGTGATATTTATTGGAAAGCCAGTGCTGAGGGCATCACTCAATTATGTAGAGTACACAACAGGAAATTGCGAGCAGCATGTGTGGACGGGGTCCCCGCAGACAATGACATCAGCGGACAAAATGCAGCTGTAGAGCAAGGTCTTGGTGTATCAAAAGCACAAATTAAGAACTTCCATTACGGAATATCACACCCACTGAGTCATTAGAAAAGATGTAATTCTGAAGTGTCAATAACCAGGCATTCAGGATATTTGCTTTACCAGCCAGAGTCGATAAGGTATCGTATTTGCCCTTGAGAGAGAGAGCTGGTTGTTTGGCACATAAGTGAAGAATATCTAAGACAGACGATCCGGGTCCCTGACACAGTTCTCAGGCTCTTTCAGGTCAAGGTTTTACGGTGCTAAAAATGTCAAGTTCAGAGAACTTCCTGTTGTGTTTTCCATTACTGCTGTGTGTGTGATTCTTCTCAACGAATCCGTTCACTTGGATCAGTCGAAGGTGTTCCTTCCGTGCTTCTGGTATCCATCATCATTTTTTCCCCATTTTCTCCTGTTAGGTCAGGCCTTTATCACCTGCTACCTGGGTTATTGGAACTGCATTATAATTGATTTTCCTGATTCCAGCCTCTGCATTTTCGTCTGTGATATTCTCTCTGCCATCAGAATACCTGTAAGAAATGCACTGATTATCATGCCCTGTCTCTTCCCAGCACCCTTAAGAGCTCTTTATTGTCCATAATATGATCTAAAGTCAAACTGCAAGGTCCACCTCCTGTCATTTAAATTGTATTCCAACCCTAGCTGAGGCTGAGTGTATCCTGAGGCTTTCTGACTCCCTGGCTTTCCACATCCTGCTTTGTGAGCGTTCGGATACACTTGTAATTCATGATGCACTTGCCTTTGGAAGCCAGCACTCGCCCAAACCCATCATGTGAAAGCCACTCCTGATAAATAGTCTTGTGATTAATACTACAATAATAATCTATCATCTTGTAGAATGTTGTGTGTCCCGTTCTCAGCTAAATGCTTCATAGGAATTGTTTTATTTGAGTTATGAGACGGCATTATTTTTATCCCCATTTTGTCAATGAAGGAACTGAACTTTGGAGATATTAATAATCTATCCAGTGACATAAGTGATAGTGCACAGACTTAACATCCAGGTATTTACAGTAAGACTTTTGCAACTCCCATAGACATTTACTTCTGTAAACATATTTAGCATCATTAAGTTACCCTTCATAGAATGCTGCCCATCATAGAAATTTATTTTTGTGGGGCGCCTGGGTGGCTGAGGCATTTGGGCATCCAGCTTCGGCTCGAGTCATGATCTATCAGTTCGTGGGTTCGAGCCCCGCATTGGTCTCTGTGCTGATGGCTAGCTCAGAGCCTGGAGCCTATTTCGGATTCTGTGTCTCCCTCTCTCTCTGACCCTCCTCTGCTCATTCTGTCTCTCTCTATCTCTCAAAAATAAAACAATAAAAAAGTAAATTAAAAAAATGAAAAAAATTATTAAAAAAGAGAAATTTATTTTTGTGCCTATAAACATATTTCATGCCTATAAACATATAAACATCATTATGTGCCCTTCTGAGAATGCGTTCATAGAATTGGAGGTCTGTCTCTCCAATTAACTATTTACCCTCATGGGAGAGACTGATCTTTTTGTTCCTTCCATGCCTAAAAAAGGATGCTCAATATTTTAAAAAATAAATTAAGGGGTACACATCACTATTTATTCCTATATAATTAAAAAAATGAAATCTGAAAAACTGTTACTTTATAGGCTATCTTCTTTGATCTTCATTGTGAAATAGGCAACAGATATTATCATCTCATTTAATAAATGAAGAAATTAAAGTTCAGAGATGAAAGGTACTGACAAAGTTCACCAAGTAAGTGGTCAAGCAAGGATTTGAGTACAGATGTTTTGTTTCCTAATATAATGCTGTTATCAACTGGAGTTTTCTTTAATTAAAATATCAGGGTTACAGGCATTGAAAACAATCTAGATACCAGAATAAAACTTCAGTGTTCTTGAAGATTTGGGGCAAGGTTTAAAATGGGAAGGGGGAGTAGTTGGGGTCGTTGGGACTATCACTCACAATGTAGTCTCGCCAAGGTCATGAGAACTTAAGAAAATAGTAATTTTCCAAGTTAGTTTTAGACTTAATTGTTTCAGGAGATCATTCTCTTCAGGACTTGGCAGCATTGTGCCACTTCTGTCTGGCTGCTCTGTTTTCTGATGAAAAATCTGCTGTCTTGAGTTGTTTATCCCTTAAAGGTAAGATGACGCCTCTTTCTCACTGCTTTTAAGATGTTTTCTTAGTGTTTGGTTTTCAGTTTATTTGTGATGGATTTTGGCGTAAATTTTTTTGGATTTATCCTGGTTGGGGTTTGCTCAGCTTCTTACATACGTACATTTACTTATGTCCTTTTCCAAATTTGAGAAGTTTTCAGGCATCAGGTATTGGGGTACCATATCAGTCCTATTCTTTTCTTCTATTTCTCCTGAAACTCTAAAAACATGAAGTGCTGGATTCTTGTTACAGTCTTACAGGTTCCGGAGCTTCTGTTCATTTTTCTTCAGTCGATTTTCTCTCTATTGTTCGGAGTAGGTAATTTTTCTCTTCTGTCTTCGAGTTAACTGGGTCCTTCTTGCACCGTCTCCATTCTCCTGTTGGACACATTCATGAAATTTTTTAATTTCATTTTTTAATATTTTCAGTTCTACAATTTCCATTTGACTCTGCTTTTGTACACAGGTGTGTGTGTGTGTGTGTGTGTGTGTGTGTGTGTGTGTGTGTGTGACCATTCACTTTGACGAGACCTCTTACTCTTTCATTTCCTTCTAGTGTGTTAGTAACAGCTCACTGATGCATATTTACAGTGGCGGGTTTTTCCTTGTCAGAGTATTCCAGCATCTCTGTCACACAGTTCCAGTCTCTTGATCATCTTTTCTAATTTAATTTGATAGGGTTTCTGGTTTGGGACATAATAAGTGATGGTTGATGTATCCTGTACATTTTGAATATTATGTCATGAGGATCTGGATCCTGCTGATGGCTTCTGCTTCAGTGGTCCTCCTCTGGCACCACGCCAGCAAGGAAGCATGGCACCGTTTGCTGGCTGGGGTGATCATTCAGGCTCTCCAGCAGCCCTTCTCCTCCTGTGGTTTCCTCTGACACTCTGGGTGCATGTCGGTGGGGGCTCCTTGTTGCCCAGTGAGGATGGAAGTCCCAGGTCCTCAGTCAACCTTCCTTGAAACCACCCCTGTAAGGGATAGGGGAACCTCACAAAAACCAGGTGACGTTGGAAGGTGGGCCTTTCAATTTGACCTTTGCTCACCATGGTGATACTGGAGCCACAGTTTATCCATGGCATTTGTCTGAAAGTTTTCTGTCTAGGGTGGATGCTCCTTTTGTGGTCCTTTGCTTAGAGAGAGAAGCTTCGCTTGGCTTTTTGTTGTTGTTGTTGTTGTTTTATCTGTGCCCACTGATGTTTCCAGGTTAGTGTCTTCTTTAACACCCAGTCGGCAGTATATTCAGCAATGGACAATCCAGAGAAGCTACCACCAAGGCATCCCTCTAAGTTCCTAGACAGCCTGTCTTTTTCTTTGTATCTCTCAGAGTCATTTTCTCTTTGTTTCATATATAATACTCATAGCCTTTAGTTGAACTCATATCTACTCTATATTGTCCCGAAATGAAAAGCTGTATAGAAATAGAGACGACTGTAACCAATACACATTATTTGAAGTCCTCCGGTTGAGAAAGATACATTAGGGTCTCTGTAGTTAGAATAAAGTAGATGACCAGATACAAGCCCAGAGTTGCCCTAACCTTTAAAAGTTGGTTGGAAAATGAAAAGTCAATAGAGGAGATAGAACACAAATGTCTAGAGAGGAAAAGGAGACAACCTGAAGGATATGGCGTCATGTAAGCAAAGATATGTGTGTTTTCCAAGAAGGTAGGAATGATCAGCTGTCAATGCTGAAATGCCAAAGTAAGTTGACACTTTGAATTCATCATTGTATTTTATCTGACAAAATGGTGATCACAGAAAGAGTAGTTGGGTAGAAATATTTAAATGAGTTAAAAAGTATATGTTGAGGGCAAAACTATGAAACAGTAAAAAAAAAAAATGTAGTGGTTTCCAAGAATTAGTGGGGAGGGAGGGAAGAGTAAGACAAGCACAGAGGATGTTAGAGCAGTGAGGCTATTCCGAATGATACAATACTCGTAGAGACATGTCATCATACATTTGTCCAAAGCTTTAGAATGCAACACTAAGACTAAATACTAATGCCAACTGTGCACACCGAGTGAGAATAATGTTGTCAGTATTGGCTCATCATTTGTAACAAAAGTAGCAGTCTGATGTTGGGCTTTGATAGTAGGGGAGGCTGTATGCGTAGAGGAAGGGAATATATAGGATACCTCCGTACTGTCTGCTCAATTTTTCTTGTGAATTGAAAACTACTCTAAAAATAAAGTCTATTTCTTTTTAAAAGCAAATATATATATATATATACATATATATATATATGCAGCATTTTCAAGGAATAAAATGTATATATTGTTGAGGAATTTGAGAAAGGGACCTGTAGACTCTTTTCAGGAAGTTTTTGTTTTCCATCACATGAGCAGAAAACAAAATGGTAGCCAGAGGACAAAGCAAGGTCAAAAGAAGCTTTTTTTTCTTCAGTCATTTTTTTTAAAGATGGCGTCTATTAAAGCAGAATGTAACAAAGAGGGAAAATGGAAAGCGTGTAAGAGGGAATACAATTTGCAAAGTAGAAATCCTTTAGTAAATGAAAAGTGATAAGATCCACATGCATAAAGAGGGGAGGAAGAATCTCAGGGAGATAAAAATAGTTACACAAAAAGTAATAAGTAGGCTAAAGCAAGAGAAGAATCTATTTGGAGAAATAGCTGTGTCATTTGTCTTTTGAGTTATTGACACTTGAGATCATTGTGGTGTTATATTTTTATAAGCACAGGTGCCCTGGGGGAGAGGATCAGACAAAAAAAAAAAAAAAAAGGAAAGAAACTTCTTTTCCAATTCAAAATCTAAATCACGTTTGGATTTGCAATGAATATAAGACAATGTCAAAATAACACAAGTTCATATCCAGGAAATAAGATTTCCTCAGACAATATGAGTAGATATTGACTTACTTATAATGCACTATAAATGACAGAAAACCAATAAACCATGTTTACTTTCTTTGAAATGTCCCTCAGAAAAGAACAGACATTTCTCTATTTTGCTCCTTTAGAGCCATTTGCCATATTTAGCTTTTGGTAGACCAACAACAATTAGCTTCTTTTTCCTTCTTGACATTTTTAAATTTTATGAAACATGGGCATTCATATTTATTAACTACATAAGCTATTACTTTTCTTAAAAGAATTTTCCCTATTTCCTCTCCCTACTCTACAAGTTTGGCCAAGAGAATGAACGCCATTAAATACAAGAACAATAGACAACATTATTGGTAATTTCAATGGCAGATGAGTTAGTCAATTTAAGGGAATGAAATGCCAGTTCATCTGTGAAGTGATGCTGGAAACTTCTGAACATATTTTATGCTTGACAGTAATAATATTGAATTAATATGTCCCTGCAAGGCTTAGAAAATCTGGTTCAAATTTAGCCCAATTTATCAAGGTTTGGCAGAGTTATAAGAATTAACAAATCATGCTGTGACTTAAAATTAGCATTATGAATATTTAGGAGCTGTTAAAACTGTGGGCTAAATATATAAAATGTCACTGTCATCATATAAAAACACAGTTTCAAACATAAGAGAGGAAGGCTTATTACACAGTTCAGTATGGTACAAAATACCGCATTTGATCTTGGTTTTGAGAGCAGCGTCGTTATAAGTGTTTTCTTTTCAGTAATAAAAAGAGCTTTACCTGCTTCAAAGACATCAGCTCAGGATATCTTTCTGTCCTTCGATCTGATCCTCCTTTTTGTTCCCCGTACCGCATAGGAAATGTTAGTGACACTCCATTCTTCTAATAAGCAGGACAGAGTCGTGGAGAGTTTCTTCCTTGTCATACTGTATCTGAAGGTTATATGCAGTTGTTTGAACCATCACTGAATAAAAGTGGAAAAAAACAATTCATTGACAAATGTATATGACATATATTTGTCCCTTGTAAATCCATTATCTATACTTGTGTATCAGTAAATTGTAGAGCTTATGTTTTCATTTTACTTTTCTCGTCGGAAATTTAAAATGAAAAAAAAATAGTACACCTAAATATAAAGGGTGATCTTTCTAATTGACAAAATGAGGTCAAATAAATTGAGTAGAGTGATAGATAAGTGATTATATCCCTAGAGAGCTTGTTAAAAGGTTACTTTGGATAGGCAATTAGGATTGAGGACCTTGTAGAAAGCTTATAACTACGTTTCATTAAAAAGAATTTTTGGGGAGTGGGGGCGCCTGGGTGGCTCAGTTAAATGGCCAACTTCAGCTCAGGTCAAGATCTCATAGTTTGTGAGTTCAAGCCCTGCATCCGGCTCTGTGCTGACAGCTCAGAGCCTGGAGACCGACTTGGATTCTGTGTTTCCCTCTCTCTATGACCTACCCCTGCTCACACTGTATCTGTCTTTCTCAAGAATAAATAAACATTAAAATTTTTTTCTAAAAATGCTTTTTTTTAATGAATACAAGAATAAGTACTGGAAAAAGGCATTACTGGTTATCTCCAGAGCAGTGGCCTTAGTGGGAGTTGTTTTGCTGCTAAAAGGGTACATGCCACTGACTAGTCACCTTTGTTAGGGGTAGGATAATTGACGTACAACATTGGATTAGTTTACATGGTAATTATAATCATATTAGTATAAGACATAATGCTTCAAAGTTCATATGTATTTCAAAGTGAGCGCAATAACTCTAGCTAACATCTGTCACCATACATAATCACAAAACCGATTTTTCTTGTGATGAGAACTTTTAAGATCTACGCTACAGGCTACTTGCAAGTATGCAACCCAGTATTGCTAACTATTGTCACTGGGCAGCACGTTATGGTCCATGACTTGTTTATTTTATACCTGGAAGTTTGTACATTTCGATTCCCCTTCCCTTATTCTTCCCACCAACACCCCCCACCCCTGGCAACCACCAGTCTGTCGTCTGTATCTATTTTTCATGAAAAATGAAGTATCTTTGTCTAGTTAAAAGGGTACAAGTGAAGTTATTAACATTTATTAGCCAAAATTTTTTTTCCCTCAGTGTCTGGCCATTTTGTGTAGAGTGTTATTTTTTTTAATCCCAATCCAGTTTGAATTATCTTGATAATTTAAGTTTTCATTACATATTTTGCACATAGTGTAAGCACTGGTTAAATTCTGACATGATTTTTTTTCAAGGTTGTAGAGAACACACCTATGTAGAACTCAAAGTTCGGAATTTGTAGGTGACATCAATTGATAGTGAAACTTTTGAAGTTATTCTTCTTTTGGGAACACAGCTGATGAGCAATGTTTGGTGGAAACAGTAGATCTAAACTAGGGAAAATGAAGTGTTAAGACACGCTAAGAAGTCATATACTATCAGAAATACGGTTTTAAAAAAGGTAGAGTGGGTTAACACTAATTTCGTACTAAGAAGATCAAATACTTTTTCTGAAGCATGACAATGTATAAACATCAAAACATGATGCTGTATAAAACCCAGCGCTAATGAGTGTATTATAACGGTTATAAAAAATAAACAACACAAACAACAGAACAAAATTTTCATAACCATTGTAGGTAATAACCAAAACAGTCCCACCATAGTTTAAATGAAAAGTAAATATGTTTTATGGTTATAGAGTAGCCCAGAATCGACACCATAGTCTTTGACCAGAAAAAGCCTTACATAGCACAACACCTGGGAAGAGCCCTAATAATTTGGACGAGAAAAGAGGAAACCTCTTTGGATTTCCAGCACTTGTACTAGAAAGAAGAATAAAAATGGCAGAGTGCTTGCCCGACACCTCTACCCCCTGGAGTGATAGAGAGACAACAAAGAGAAGGGCCTTAGATAATCCTGTAGAAGAGATTTCTCTCTAACTGCTCTGGACAGAGGTGTGTCCTTCAGTGGGAGTGCAGAAGAAAAGATGCTCTCAAACTGCAGAGTTAATTTTGTAAACAAACAGACAAACAAAGTACTGGAACTGCAAGGTTGACCGAGTCTCTTTACCAAGAGTGTGCCTCCTTGCCTGGGCTCTCTGGAGGCTGAAAGGTGAGGTCTAAATAAGCGATGGTGGTGCCCTTCCTCTCCAGGCAGACAGAAGGGAGAGGAAGGGAGGTGGGGGAAGCAACTCAGATGCAATATTTGTACCGTGACCTTGATTAAAGTAGAAAACAGATTGTGTCTTGTGCGGAGAGGAGTTATTATTTATTTACACTGACATGTGTTGTATGAACACCTTGTCAGATGCTCTGGGACTGTCATGTGCTATAGATCTTAGGGAAATCAGACGTTTCTGGTATTGTCCTCCCGGGAGCTTGAGCCCAAAATAGATTTACTGTTTATGAATCATTCCTTGTGGTCAATTATCCTTGATTTTATCCTTCTAAGATGAGTGTTGTTGAAAGTTCTTTTCTACATGTTTAAGCCTGTTTTTGTTTGTTTTGTTTTGCTTTGTTTTGTTTTTGCCAAAGGTTTACTCACAAATTTCTATGCTAGGTTAACTGATTAGGTTCGCAACTCAATGCTAATTTAACTTTAAAGGTGCTTGCCCTAATTACAGGACATTCCATGGGGTGCCTGGGTGGCTCAGTCGATTGAGCGCCTGACTTCGGCTCAGGTCATGATCTCAGGGTCTGTGAGTTCAAGCCCTGCATTGGGCTCTGTGCTGACAGCTCAGAGCCTGGAACTTGCTTCAGATTCTGTGTCTCCCTCTCTTTCTGCCCCTCCTTCACTCATGCTGTATCTCTTACTCTCTCTCTCTCTCAAAAACAAATAAAAGTTAAAAAAAAAATTAAAAAAAGAGGACATGCAATAAGCCAAAAGTGTTATATTTCAACACATGCCAACATAAGATTTGAGCAGGAGGTGAAAATAGAGTACATGCATAACAGAGCCAACAAAATAGAGGACTAGATAAGGATGCTAAATTTAGGTTGAAGCAAATAACTTTTTGACATAATAGGCTTATTTTATCTTTAGTATCTCTTCCTCTTTCTGTTTTTGTGAAAGAGAAATAGACCAAAAAACTTACTACCAAATGGTCCAAAATGATATCTAAGATTTTCACATCATTAGATTCACACCATAAATCATCTAGAATGCTCTCATTTTTTAGCCTTATTAGTGGAATCTCTTTTGTCTTCTACCCTCTGTAAGGTTGGGGATAGAGACATTTTAGATAGATAAAGAGGGATGTTTACACACCTATGAATTGTGATACCTACCTCCCAAGTATTATTTGTACAAATGAGCTAGCATAAACAATAGTGACAGTAGAGTGGCATCAGAAGACCCTAGACTTCCTTTTACCCATGGAAATATTGATTCAACAACAATAATACTTCTGTTGGTGAGGAATCAAGAAGTCAGTGAGAGGGTCCTGCACCCCAGGTAGTACTAGAGCATCTGTGTCAGAGCCAATAGGAAGACCATTACACCTCTTCACCATGGAATCCTGGCACGGTGCCATCCCACTGGGCATCCAAAAACATAACATCAAAATTGGACCATTATCTTACACTCTACACAGAAATCAGTTTGAAATGGATTAGAAGCTTAAACATAAGAGCTGAAATTATAAGCTTCCTAGAAGATAACTTCTAGAAGGGAAAATCTTCATGACATGGGTCATGGCAACAATGTCTTCAAGGTGACACCAGAAGAACAGGAAACATGGACAAGCAGGACCGTCTGAGACTGAACAGCTTCTGCATGGCAAAGGCAGTAATCAACAGAAATAAAAGATAACTCACAGAATGGGAAAAAAAATATTTGAAAACCATAGAACACTTGCAACTATTAAAAAATGTGAAAGGGGGTGCCTGGGTGGCTCAGTTGGTTGAGCATTTGATTTCGGCTCAGGTCATAATCTCTCAGTTGAGTCTGCACCCTGCGTTGGGCTCTGTGTTGACAGCTCAGAGCCTGGAGCCTGATCGGATTCTGTGACTCCCTCTCTCTCTGCCCCTCCCTCACTCATGCTCTGTCTCTCTCTGTCTCAAAAATAAAAATAAAAAATGAGAAAGGGAGCAATTGGGAAGGTAGGCTCAGGTCATGATCTCACAATTCATGGGTTCGAGCCCCACATCAGGCTCTGTGCTGAGAGCTAGCTCAGATCCTGGAGCTGCTTTGGATTCTGTATCTCCCTCTCTCTCTGACCTTCCCCTGCTTATGCTGTCTCTCTCTATCTCTCAAAAATAAATAAAAAACATAAAAAAATTAGAAAGGGCTTGAATACACATTTCTCCAAAGAAAACACACCAACAGCTAGAAGTTATATAAAAAGACGCTCAATGTTACTAATCACCAGGGGAGTGAAGATCAAAACCACAATGAGAAATCACCTCCCACCTGTTATCATGGTCATTATCAAAAAAAAAAAAACAGAAAATAACAAGTGTTTTGGGGAAAGTGTAGAGAATTCAGAACCCTTAAATGCTGTTGGTGGGAGCGTAAAATGGTGTAGCCACTATGGAAAACAGTATAGAGTTTCCTCAAAACATTCAAAATACTGCCATATGACCTGCAACCCAACTATTGGGTATTTTTCCAAAACAGTTAAAAATGGGCTCTCAAAATAATATTTGCATTCCCAAGTTCATTGCAGTATTATCCTCAGTCCGAGAAGTGGAAACAACTTTAATGTCCATGGATGGATGAATGGATAAAGAAAATGTGCTATATGAATAAAATGGCTTCCCTCTCAGACTTAAAAAAAAAAAAGGAGGGACGGCTGGGTGGCTCAGTGAGTTAAGCTACCCACTTCAGCTCAGGTCATGATCTCCTATTTCATGAGTTCCAGCCCCAGGTGGGATTCTGTGCTGACAGTTCAGAGCCTGGAACCTGCTTCAAATTCTGGATCTTTCTCTCTCTCTGCCCCTCCCCTGCTCACACACTCTCTCTCTCTCTCTCTCTCACTCTCAAAAATAAATAAACATTAAAAAAGAAAAAAAGAAAAATGAAAAAGAAGGAAATCCCGTCACATAAGACAACATGGGTGAACCTGGAACATATTATGCTAAGTGAAATAAGCCAATCACAGAAGGAAAAATACTACATTTTCCCACTCGAATGAGGTCTCTGAAGCAGTCAGATTCATTGAAGGAGAGCACAGAATGATGATGTCCAGGGGTTTGGGGAAGGGATAACAGAGAACTGATAGAGAGTGTACAATTTCATCATGCAAAATAAAAAAGTCCTCAAGAACTGATTTAGAATCTTGTACTTATAATTAACAATACTATACTACTTATTTAAAATAAATAATATAGCCTGGATCTCATGCTATGTGTTTTAACACCCACACACAAGATAATGATAGAACACTGACATGTGTTTTATTTGAAAATATAATTGTAATTTTCAAGATCTCATGCCTATTTTCACTTCCAAATAAACTCTGATCATTTTGGAGGTATGCCTATTTCAACCTTGAGATGCCAAACAAGGAGATGGTTTTGGAACTGGGGGAGAAAAGTAATAGACAGAACCAGTTGGTAGGATCCATACATGTTACGAGGTCAGAGGCAGGCCTCACCTTGCAAGTCCTAAAGTTCAAAATGGATGGGGTCAAAGTAAGTGGATGGTGGAACACATTTCCACCCTAAATATGCAAGGAAGAGCTTTAAATTTGCATAAATGTAAACCATAGTCTTTAACAACATTCTTCCATGGTATGTTAATGTCATTTTAAATGCAGTTTACTAAATTTTTTAATTCAGTTTTGAAAATGATGTCACAAAGATTAAAAAATAATGCATTCAACAATCTAAAATTGCCTTAAGAATATCTTACAGTCTAACCCATTCCTTCTGGTCACCATGTTTTACCACTTTGCATTCAATGACTCCTTTTTATAATGTTCCTGATCACACCATCAGAACCTAAACTGTTCTCAACTGACATTAATTCCATCTGTTCATGTACTTACTACACCAGATGTGGGGTTTAGCTTATCAACATATTTAAGAGAGCAGTATTGCCTTTATTGTGCGAAATGCAAAGGCATTATTGCCGGTGATTTGGTATTAGAAGTTTGGTCCTTGAGAGTTCCCGTAGTACCTCGTTGCCTGGCTTGGGGTAGTGTTATGTGGGAGCGTTTTCTCCTGTAGCAAAAGGGTATTATTAAGGAACTCTTACTGCCTTAGTGTCTAATTCTATCCAGCACTCCATGTCTTATGTAGCCTTTCCTGATAAATCCTACCTTTAATCCTTTTATAATTGCTACTTCTTTATTTTCAAAAGGTCCTCTATTTCTTTTATTCACATTGAAAGGTCAGAATTCTGCCAGTTCATTTAAGAAATGTGTAGCCCTTAACACAATCTTTGCAAAGAGAACACACTTTTAAAAAGAAATACTTACCCTTCTTTAAATTCCTTCAAATAGCTTCTGCTACGTATTTACATTTTTCCTTCATGGTTTCCTCTGGAAAAGAAATATGGTCGTGCAATTGCACAGCTTGCAAACTCAACATTAAATTTCTCTGTGGAAGCTTGCAGATGCACAGAAATTAAATACAGTAGAATTATGTAGGAAATGAATGATCTGTAAATTCATTTGAAATGCCCATAGGTACCCCCTTCCAAACTGGGGTGCTTTTAGTGATATGCTGCATTGATTTTCTTGTAGGTCACATTACATTGGGTTTGTATGTCTCATTATGAGATGTTATCACTTTATGGTGCTGTGGCTTTGTGGTGACACTGCGAACATAATGTAATGTGATGGGCCATGGCTGTGAAATGTCATTAAACTATGACACTCTAGAGAGTCCGTGAATTATGCCATTTCACTACTGCGCTTTCAGAAGGCAGAGAGAACTACAGGAGGCATTGCCTTTTAGGATTATCTGAATTTGTTTATCTCATTTGAGTCATATAAAGTCACATGTGGGTAGAATTGGGAACACTACTGACACCACAGCAATTTGAATTTGATGCTAGGAAACCCACCTCTCCTTCAAATAGGTTGTTACACCCTTGCATTTCTGTCAT
>PJEM01015108.1:0-31640 GCA_004023845.1 Helogale parvula | reverse complement strand
TGCCTCAGCACTTCTTTGTCCCTTGGGTAAATCCCTAGCAGTGCTATTGCTGGGTCATAGGGGAGTTCTATGGATAGTTTTTTGAGGAACCTCCACACTGTTTTCCAGAGCGGCTGCACCAGTTTACATTCCCACCAACAGTGTAGGAGGGTGCCCGTCTCTCCACACCCTCGCCAGCATCTATAGTCTTTTGATTTGTCAGAACCCACTTTAATTCTGTGAATCCTCCTCTTGACTTTCATACCATAGTTTCTGTGTATATTAATTTTCTATATATTTTTAAGGCTCTGTGATATGTTATTAACATTGTTTTATACTGTCAGTATAGATCCATTTAGATTTATACTCATATTTATCACTTTCTTTGCTGTTATTTCTTTCACTTAATTTTGTCAGTGCTGAGGTTACGATCATTGTTTTAAAAACAGCTTTAGGGGCACCTGGGTGGTTCAGTCAGTTAAGCATCCGACTTCAGCTCAGGTCATGATCTCATGGTTCATGAGTTCGAGCCCTGCATCGGGTTCTGTGCTGACAGCTCAGAGCTCAGAGCCTGGAGCCTGCTTCGGATTCTGTGTCTCCCTCCCCCCCTGCCCCTCTCCTACTCACCTCTGTCAGTCTCTCTCTCTCTCTCAAAAATAAATACACATTAAAAAAATAAATAAATAAAAATAAAAACATCTTTAGTTGTAATTTACGTACCGTACTATTTACCCATTTAAAATATACCATTCTATGGATTTTAGTGTGCAACCGTCAGCACAGCCAATTTTATAATATTTTCATCACCTCAAAAGGAAATCCTGAACACTTTAGCTCTCACCTCCCCCATCCCTTTCATCATTTACCTGCCCCTCCTCAGCCCCAAGCAACCACAGTACATTGTCTCTAGAGGTTTCCCTACGCCAGACTGTTACGTTAGTGGAGTCATATAATATATGGACTTCTGTGACAGACGGCTTCTTTCACTTGGGACGCTGATTTCAAGGATCACCCATGCTGTAGCGTGTCTCAATACTTTATTCTTTTTGTTGCTATTAATACATTCTCTTTTTCAGAGTAGCTTTAGGTTCACAGCAAAATTGAACACAATTCATAACTCAGAATTCCTGTATACATCTTGTCCCACACATACACACCCGGCCCCGCTGTTGACATCCTGCACCAGCATGGAGCATTCGTTACAATCGATGAAGTGACAGGGACACATCTCTGGCCCCCGAAGTCCGCGTTAGGGTTCGCTGTTCTAAAAATCCTCTGAGCTTTGCCCAGTCCTCCCTCTGTCTCCACTAACCCGTGGCCACCACTGATCTTTTATAGTCTTACCTTTCCCAGAATGTCATAGAGTTGGAATGATGAGATGCTCTGACTTAGCAATATGCATGTAAGATTCCTCCATGTCTTTTCGTGGTTTGGTGACCTCATTTCTTTTTAGTAGTAAACAATATTCCATTACCTAGATGTACCACAAGTTTTAAATGTTTACTTATTTATTTATGAGAGAGAGAGAGGAGGGGAGGGGCAGGGGGAGGGGGAGAGAGAATCTCAAACAGGCTTCACACACTGCCAGCATAGAGCCCAACTCAGGACTTGAACTCATGACCTGAGTCATGACCTGAGCCAACATTAAGAGTTGGATGCTTAACCAACTGAGCCACCCAGGTGCCCCATAGATGTACCCAATTCAGATATCCATTTAGCTACTGAAAAACATTTTGTTTGCTTCCAAATCTTAGCAATTATGAATAGAGTTGTTTTGAATATCTGTGTGCAGAGTTTTGTGTGAACATACATTTTCGGTTAATTTGGCTAGATATCAAGGAGTAAGACTGCTAGATCATACAGCATGTGTATATTTAGTTTTGTAAGAAACTGTCAAAATGGCTTCCAACATGGTTACACCATTTTGTCTTCCCACCAGCGTGAATGAGAGTTCCTGTTGCTCCACGTTCTTGGCCTTTGATGTTGTCTGTGTGTTGGATCTGGGCTGTCCTAACAGATGAATAGTGGTATCTCATTGTTGTTTTAATTGGCAATTCTCCAATGACATATGCTGTTGAGCAATTTTTCATATGCTTACTTACCATCTGTATATCTTCTTTGGGGAGGTGTCTGTCAAGGTCTTTGGACCACTTTTTTAATTGGGTTGTTTGGTCTCTTATTGTTGAGTTTTAAGAGTTCCTTGTATATTTAGGTAACAGTCCTTTTATCAGATGTCCTTTGCAAATATTTTCTCCCAGTCTGTGGCTGGCCTTCTCATTCTCTTGACACTGTATTTCACGTGGTAGAAAAATTTAATTTTAATGAAATACAGCTTATCAATGATTCCTTTCACAGCTGGGGTTATGTCTGAAAAGTCTTCACCATATCCGAGGTCACCTAATTTTTCTCCTGTTGTTGGAATTTTGTAGTTTTGTGTATTACATTTAGGTCTTTGATCCATTTTGAGTTAATTTTTGTGTGGTGAAGGGTGTAAGTTCTGTGTCTAGATTCATTGCTTTACATGTGGCTATCCAGGTGTTCCATTACCATTTGTTGAAAAGACTGTTTTTGCTCTATTGTACTGCCTTTGCTCCTTTGTCAAAGTTCAGTTTACTATATTTATGAGGATCTATTTCTGAGATATTTCACTCCACTGACCTATTTGTCTATTCTTTTGCCAATACCACACTGTCTTGAATACTATAGCTTTATAATCAGTCTTGAAGTCAGCTAGCATCAGTCCTCCAATTTTGCTCTTTCTCTTTCAATATTGAGTGGATATTTTGGGTCTTTGGCCTCTCCATAAAAACCTTAGAATGAGTTTGTCAATATCCACCAAAAAAAATTGGCGGGGTTTTGATTGGGATTGCATTGAATCTATAGATCAAATTGGGAAGAAATTACATATCAACAATATTGTTACCAGACAGAGGGTAGGTTTCAAACTCAGGTTCTGCTGCTCACCACTCAAAAGCCAGTACTCAAGAGAGAAACACTGATGGAAAAGGGATGGCTGCTTTATTCAGGAAGCCAGCAACCTGGGAAAACGGTCGACTATCCTCTCACAGACCATCTTCCCAGTCTGGGTGAAGCAGGGGCTTTTGAAGGGGAAGACGTGGGAAATGGTGGGGAGACTATACGCAAGAGAAGCTGGTGCTCAGCAGTTAATCATTTGTCCTTGCAAGGCTTCCAGATTGCTCTGCTCTGCCAGGAATCATGGCTCCCAGGTGTCTGTCAATAGAAGTTCCCCAATGGCCCAACAAGTCATGTACTAGCACAGCGGTCCAGACTCCTTCCTGTACCAGGAATCAAGACTGCCAGGTGTCTCTTATTGAGAATACCATGGTCAGTGGCAACTGTTTTCACACATGCTCAGGCCTCAGCTCCCAGAAAGTCTGGTCTCTTTTTCCTCAAGGCCAGCAGTGTGTAGGATCTCAGGGAAGTAGTTAAGTCATGCAAAGAGTGCATAAACTTGAAGCAAGTTAATCTTTAAGACGGGGTGAGTGCTGTTACAATATTGAGTCTTCCTATTCATAAACATGGATTATTTCTCCATTTTTTTTTAGTTCTTTGATATCTCTAATTAGGTATTTGTAGATTTTTCATATAGACCTTATATATATAGTAAGATTTATACCTCACTTTTTGAATAGTAATGCAAATAATGTTTTTTTTTTACTTCAAATTCCTCTTGTGCATTTCTGACATATAGGAAAGAAATTAACGTTTATGTATTCACCTTGTGTCCTGCAATCTTGCTATAATTGTTTATTATTTTTCTGTTGATTCTTTCATATTTTTTTTGAGAGAGAGAGAGAGCATGCACAAACAGGGGAGAGGGGCAGAGGGAGAAGGAGAGAGAATCTTTTAAAAAATTTTTTAATGTTTATTTATTTTTGAAAGGGAGAGAGATAGCATGAGTGGGGGAGGGGCAGAGAGAGAGAGAGGGAGACACAGAATCTGAAACAGCTTCCAGGCTCTGAGATGTCAGTACAGAGCCAGAGGCTGATATGGGGCTCGAACTCACCAACAGTGAGATCATGACCTCAGCTGAAGTTGGATGCTTAACCGACTAAGCCACCCAGGCACCTCAAAAAAGAGAGAATCTTAAGCAGGCTCCATGCTCAGTGTGGAGCCTGACACGGGGCTCAATTCCAAGACCTTGGGATCATGACCTGAGCTGAAATCAAGAGTCAGATGCTCAATCAACTGAGCCAAAGAGGGACCCCAGTTCTTTCAGATTTTCTATATAGATAATCATGTCATCTGTTGAAAACACAGAGGTTCCCCCGAACCCCACAATCTGGATACTTTTTATTGCCTTTTCTTGTCTTATTGCATTAACTGGGACTTCCAGCGTGATGCTGAAAAGGAGTGGTGGGACAAACATCCTTGCCTTTTCTTTATCTTAGCAGGAAAGCTTCTAGTATCACCATTAAGTATGATATTGGCTATACTGGTTTTGTAGATGCTCTTTATCAAGTTGAGGAAGTTCACCTCTACAGTTTGCTGAGTGTTTTTATCATACATACATGCTAGATTTTTGCCAAATACTTTTTCTGTACCAATTAAAATGATTATGTGATTTTTATTCTTTAGCCTGCTGAGTGGATGGATTACATTTATTGATTTTTGAGTGTCAAGCCAGCCTTGCCTATCTGGGATAAACCCCCCTTGGTCGGAGTGTATAATTCTTTTTAGGCATTGTTGAATTCAACTTGCTAATATCTTGTTGAGGATTTTTGTATCGATGTTCATGAGAGACATTGGTCTGTGATTTTCTCTCCTTCTAATGTCTGTGTGTGGTTTGGGTATTAGGGTAATATTGGCGTCATAGAAGGAATTAGAAAGTATTGGCTCTGCTTCTATCTTCTGGACAAGATGATAAAGAATTGATACAATTTTTTCCCTTAATGTTTAGTAAAATTTACCAGAAAGCCCATCTGAGACTGATGCTATCTGTTTTGGAAAGTTATTAATTACTGATTTTATTCATTAATAGATATAGGTCTATTCAGGTTGTCTGTTTTCTTCTTGTGTGGGTTTTGGAAGAATGCATCTTTCAAAGAACTGATCAATTTCATCTAGGCTATCATATTTGTGGGCATAGAGTTGTTCATAATATTCCTTTATTATGCTTGTAATGTCCTTGGAACTTCATTCCCAATGTCTGTAATCTTGTCTTCTCCCTTCTTTCTTAGTCAGCCTGACTACAGGCTTATTGGTTCTATTGATTTCGTTTTTCAGAAAACCAGCTTTTAGGTTTGTTGATTCTCTCCAGTGATTTCTTATTTTCAATGTCATTGATTTTTTAAAATTTTGTTATGTCTTTATTTTATTTTGAGAGAGACAGAGAGTGAGTGGGGGAGAGGCAGAGAGAGGGGGAGACACAGAATCCAAAGCAGGTCCCAGGCTCTGAGCTGTCAACACAGAGCCCGGTGCAGGGCTCGAACCCACAGACTATGAGATCATGACCTGAGCCGAAGTCGGATGCTTAACCGACTAAGCCATCCAGGTACCCCCAATGTCATTGATTTCTACTCTACTTTTTATTATTTCTTTTCTTCTTCTTACTTCGAATTTAATTTGTTCTTTTTACCCCTAGTTTCCTAAGGTGGAAGCTTGAATTATTAATTTTAGATCTTCTTTTTTTTTCTATTATATTCGTTCCATGCTATAAATTTCCCTCGAAGCATTGCTTTCACTGCATTCCATAAATTTTAAGTTATATTTTTATCTTCATTGGTTCACAATATTTTTTAAATTTCTCTTGAGATTTCTGTGACCCGTGTATTATGTATAAATGTGCTGCTTCATCTCCAAGCAATTGGGGGGATTTTTCTAGCTATCTCTCTGATATTGATTTCTGGTTTAATTCTATTATGTATGAAAGCAGATGTTGTATGATTTAAATGTTTTTAACTTTGTTCAAGTGTGTCTTATGGCCTAGAATACGGTCCATCTTGGTGAATGTGAGCTGGAGGAGAATGTGTAATCTGCAGTTATTGGATGAAGTAGTCTATAGATGTCAATCATATCCAGTTGATGGGTGGTGCTATTGCCTTGAACTATGTCCTTACTGATTTTCTGCACGCTGGACCTATTTCTCATAGAAGGATGTTAAAATCTCCAACTATAATAATGGATTCACCTATTTCTCCTTGAAATTCTATCCACTTTTACCTAATATAATTTACACTCTATTGTTAGGCACATACATATTAAGTATTGCTATGTATTCTTAGAAGACAGGATGGCTCCGGAGGCTGGAGCTGGGTATTTCTCTTACCTCCATCACCTCCTTGAAAGTCTAGAGCTGGCTGAAATTGGGTATTTACCCTTACGGAAGTGATTTAGGCTGTAATGAAACACCAGCAGATTAAAGTCTGGTAAAAATCATTTCTTCTGAAGGAAAGCCTTGTTAAGAACAGAATAGTCTGGCCTATTTCAAAATGGTCCCATTCTTCCTCCCCTGCTGGAAGTATAAGGGGTAAAAACACTGCAAGGACCTGATAGAGCTCTTGGAGGTAAAACTCATAAAAGTGTAAGGAGGGGCTCCCCCACGACTCAGTCCCTCTGGGGTCATTATCTCTCAAACATGTCTGTTCAGTCTCTGTTGCTTCACCAGTTACAGTTCAGGGTCTCATGGGTTTCCGCTCTGATAAATCATGATTCTCTGTGTTTTCCCATCTCTCCAATCTCAGGAGCGTGGTTTGCCCTGTGGCCTCATTCCTCTGACACATCTAAAAGAGTTGATTTCTTAATTTGTTCAGCTTTTAATTCGTTAGGATGAAGTGACAACTTCTAAGCTCCTATATAATGGGAAAACTGAAGTCACCTCCATTTCTTTTTGTGCCAAATAATATTCCATTTTATGGGTATACCACATTTTGCTCATCCATTCATCTGTTGCTGGACATTTGGGTTGCTTCCACCTTTGTTCTATTATGAATGATGCTACTATAAACATGAATGTACAAGTTTTTGTGTGGACCTATGTTTTCATTTCTTGAGTATATACCTTACTTATCATATGACTGTTGGGTCATGTAACAACTGTGTTTAATCATTTGAAAACTACCAGAATGGTTTTCAAAGTGGCTGTATCATTTTACATTTCTGTGTGTAGTGTATGAGGGCTCCAATTTCTCCACATCTTCCCCAACACTTGTTATTATCTGACGTTATTCTAGTAGACATTCTAGTAGGTGTGAAGTGTTATCTAAGTGCTTTTGATTTTTGTTTGCCTGATGACTAAAGGCACTGAACATCTTTTCATGTGTTTATTGGCCACTTGTATATCTTCCTTGCAGAAAAGACTATTCAGATTCTTTGCCCATTTTTTAATTGGGTATCATTGAATTGTATGAGCTTTTGAAATACATCCTTGATGCAAATTCCTTATAATATATATGGTTTGGAAATATTTTCTCCCATTCTATTGGTTGTCTTTTTGCTTTCTTAATGGTATTTTTTAAAGCACAACAGCTTTTAATTTTTCTGAAGTCTGATTCATCTGTTTTTTCTTTTGTTGTCTGTCTTCTTTTATTTCTGATCTTCTGTCTGAGATAATCTGCTTCTGAAGAAGACCTTAGTGCAAGGCTACTGGTGACCTTTTGTTCATCAAAAATTGTATTTATTTCACATCCATTCTTTTTTTTTTTAGTTTATTTCTTTATTTTTTGAGAGGAAGAGAGGGAGAGAGAAAGAGCACACATGAGTGGGGGAGAGGCAGGGAGAAAGGGAGAAAGAGAATCCCAAGCAGGCTCCATGCTGTCAGTACAGGCCCTGATGTGGGGTTCAAACTCACACATTGTGAGACAATGACCTGAGCCAAAATCAAGAGTAGGATGCTTAAACAACTGAGCCACCCAGATGCCCGTCACATCCATTCTTAAAAGTTATTTCTCTGGATGCTAGAATACTCTAATGGGATTATTTTCTTTCAGTGCATTAAAGGTATCATTTCACTGTCTTCCACTGTTGCTATTGAAATGTCAGCTGTCTTTCTGTCACTCCTTTCAAGATACTATACCTTTTCATTCACTTTGTGGCTTTCTTCAGATTCACTCTGTTGTATCTAGATTTTTTTTTTCTTACTTGGACTTCTTGAATTCATGAATATTGAAATGTGTGTCCTTCAACAGATCTGGAAAAATTCTCAGCCATTATTATGTCTTTATATTTCTTTTTCCTTCTAGAACTCCACCTTCATTTCATATCTGTTAGATGTTCTCACTGTTTCTTTCATCCTTTCTTCAGTATTTTTGTCTATCCTGCTACATTCTGGATCTCTTTTCCAATCTGTCTTTCAGTACATTAATTTTCTCTTTAGCTGTATCTAATCTGCCAGTGAACTAACTTTGAGTTCTTTTTTTATATAAATTTTTTAATGTTTATTTATTTTTGAGAGAGAGAGAAAGTGTGAGCAGGAGAGGGTCAGAGAGATTGGGAAACACAGAATCTAAAGCAGGCTCCAGCCTCTGAGCTGTCAGCACAGAGCCCGATACAGGGCTCGAACTCACAAACCACAAGATCGTGACCTGAGCTGAAGTCAGACACTTAACTGACTGAGCCATCCAGATGCCCCAACTAACTTTGAGTTCTTAATTTTCAGTCCTCAAAGTTTATTTTGTTCTTTTAGGAATCTGCAAGTTTTAAATAGTTTCTTGTCCCTTTGTATTTCTTTAAACAGTAAATATTCTTATACTGTGTGTCTGATCATTCTAATAACTGAAGTTTTGTGTATTTCTGTTGTCTGTAACTTCTGCTGTTTCTCACTCACGTTTATTATTTCCCTGAGTCTCTAATTTTTTCCACTGTGCACTGTGTTCTGGATATTTTATTTGAAAACTTATTTATAACAATGATTTGTCACCTAAGATGGTGGTATTTTCTTCATAGAGAATATTTTTGTTTGTTGTCTGGGAACTCTACCAGTTTAGAACTACGGTAACCCAAGTTCAAGGCTTGAGGTTACCTGGATCACCCAAATGACAAGGACCATAGAGTCCGTGAGAAGGTCGGTTTACTTAGGAGTCGTCATAACTTTCAGTGTAACTACTTGGAAAACCAGCTTAAAAATAAGTAGAGAGAAACGTTTATCCAAGTCCCCACTTTTGATAGATGCTGGGCTTTAAATTTTGTCCTGAGACCACCAAAACCACAACTGTTTCTTCTGGATTAGTAATGCCATTGGGGAAAATGCAGCATTAGGTCTTAGATTTGCTTCTCTGGCTTCTCATTTTATAGTATATTGTGGTCAGCTGATTCTTCACTCTCTTCTTGGCTTTTGGGACTTCTGAGATAGTTTTATATCCCATATGCCTTTTTCACTCATCCTCTGTGGAAGATTTGGCTCTAGCTGACTATCTCCCCATCCAGTTCCTCATGCAGGCTTCACACCAGTTCTATTCTGTACACAGGAAAATTTACATTATATACACACATATATTACCTGGTCCTTAAAGGAAGTCTACAAGGTACCATGAACTGGCCACATACTGGCTGTGAGACCTTGGGCAAGTCATTGTATGTCTTTGTGCAATGAGGCTAATAATAGTACCTCCTTCCTGAGTCTGTTGATACGAAGGACTCCATAAAGGCAGTTATGGTCAGGTGAGAACACGGAGATTCTGGGAGTTGATTGCACGTGTCCACGTCTGACAGAGGACAGCACACAGTGCTGAGCGCCTCCCGTGTACCAGCCTCTGTGCTAGAAGCGGAGAGTGCAGCCCTATGCAGGGCAGACACGGCCCCTTTCTCAGACAGCCTAAAACAGCCCAGGATCCAGCTCAAAAGCCTAGGACTTTACCCCCAGCGTTGGCAGCTCCCCATGGAGAGGAGCCCTGGAGGGAGTCCCTCCTCTGACTTACAAA
The DNA here is from genome assembly GCA_004023845.1 of Helogale parvula. Taxonomy (NCBI): domain Eukaryota; kingdom Metazoa; phylum Chordata; class Mammalia; order Carnivora; family Herpestidae; genus Helogale; species Helogale parvula. The sequence goes on along the minus strand of PJEM01015108.1, from coordinate 21,783 downwards.
GCACAGACAAGTCTTTTTCAGATAAAAAAGCGGAGTGAGGGTGTTTTAGGCAGAAGGAACAACGTGCAGAGCGTGTCAGGGCACAGACCTCTCTCTCTCTCTCTCTGTTTCTGTCTCTCTCTCTCTGTCTCTCTCTCTCTCTGGGGAGGAACACATCCTTCACCTGTGTTTTCCATCCAAGTGCTGAAGTAGCATTCTTGTTACCAGGAAGTAGGTCACATTTCCAGTCCCCAAAAAGGAAACGACTGCCTCCATTGTGACAGGGTGTGGAACAACCGCCTCCGCTGCCTCCCGCCTCCGCTGCCTCCCCCCACGTGCTGTTGGGTCTGCCGCTCCCTGGGGCCTGCAATTCCCAGGGCAGGCTTTTCTTTTCCTGCTGGGTGCCTGAGCCACATAGAATTCAGCAGCAGCCCTTGAGCCAGCCGTAACAAAGGTGAGGGCAGGGTGGGGAGAGCCTGTGGCCTACCCGAGCACCCAGCCTGCACCTCCCCCCCTGCCCCGGCAAGGCTGACTCCTAGCATCCCCCCCCCCCCCCCCAGAAAGCTCTGGCCAGGAACCTTGCAAGCAAGTGTCATCCAAGCTCCACCTTTACTAGGATCTACTCACACACGTGGGGCTTTGGCCTTCCTTGGGGGGCTCCAGGGACTCTGGGGATGTCTCCGGACAAGAGGAAGCCCAACCTGGAGTCCAGTCACCCTGGGGCCCTGCGGTCGTGGGCTCTGTGCTGCCTGCACCTGCTTCCTGGAGCTGTCGTGGGAATGATGAGCCACAAGAGGAGCTGTACCGCTCAGTGTCAGAGCCAGGCTGAGGATGCCCGGTTCTCCGGAGAAGCTTGTGATGCGGCAGGAATGGCGCAGATCTGGAGACAGACCGGTACTGTGGGCAAAGCTGTCTGGAAAAGGCCCTGGAATTGTGTTCTGTGTTGTCCAAGCCATGAGCTATTAGGGGGCAGCCTGCTCCCACAGGCCAATGGCTCCATCCCATCTCCACCACCACTGAGGGGAACTGTCATATCCTATGGCCCCCAAAGGCCCTGGGATCCCTGGGTGCTGGCAATCGTAACCCCCAGACAACCCGTATAAGCAGCCGGCACCCCCACTCCACTTGCCTGACTCCAAGTAGCCTACTACTCCCCACGGAAGCCCCCCCCTTCACGTTTGCCCTTTCAAGAGGAGAGCCTCCTATGAAGGCCGGGACATGAGGAGACCTCTGGCTCAAGAGGCCCCAGGCAGGACCCCTCCCCACCCTGAGCCTTCCCGGCTGCCTCGGCCCCATCCGGAGAATCTTGCTCCCCTTATCTCCCACCCTGGGTGAAGAGGGAATGAAACCCTGCGTGTGGCAAGTCCCATCTAGAAGGGGCTCCAAGTGGGCCAGGAACTCCCATCTGTTGCTTTGCCAAAGTTCATTCCTGTATTCGTTTCCTGGAACTGTTGTAACAAAGTACTGCAAACAGGGTGGCCTCGAACAGCAGAAGTTTATTCCCTCACAGTTCTGGAGACCACAGTGCAGAACCGAGGGTTGGCAGGGCTGGGCTCCATCCAGTGGCTTTGGGGAGAGTCCATCCCGTGCCTCCCTCCTGGTTCTGGAGTGGCCAGCAAGCCCTGGTGGTCAGTGGCTCGTGGCCATGACACTCCAGCCTCTGCCTCCATCTTCACGCGACCCTCTCCAGGTGTCTGTCTCCTGCCCTGTGTGTCTCTTATAGACATGACACTTGTCATTGAACTTAGGGCCCACCAGGATGATGGTTTCTCGAGATACTTACATTGGCAAAGGTTCTTTTTCCAAATAAGGTCGCATTCGCGGATTCCCAGGGATAGGACACGGACATTTCTTTGGGGGAATGTCATACAACTCACTGCAATCCCCTTCCAAGTTCTCCAGAAGATAAAACAGGGCTGATAACGTCCCCCACATGAGAGAGGTAGGAGAGAACATGCAGGTACTTCTGCATTCGTATCTCAATTCTTTATCCAACATCTCACCAACCGATTAGGTCTCACTCCTTACTCTTCCTTCCAGATGGAAAAGTAGAGGTTCAGAGATGTTCAGCAACTTGCCCAAAGCCACACAGCTAGGAGGTAGCACAGGGGGATTGGACCCCATGTCTGCATCGTGCAAATGGATCGCTCCCGGGTCTCCCCCTGTCATGCACCAGGGCTTGGGACAAATCCTACCATGTCACATGGGATGGGGTAAGGAAAATGCTTTATTGGAGAGAGGGGGCACACACGTGGGCCAGGGGTCTGCATGAAGTGAAGAGACAGAGAGCCTCTAAGCCTTCCCAAAGCCCTCAGAGAGGAGTGCCAGGACCAGAGCACTGCGTGGTGCTGGGTTATACAGAGACAGGAAAGAAACAAGCCAGATGGATCCCTGCCCTCCCAGGACCTCCACCCAGTAGCGGGAGACCCAGGGTGTCACCTCATGGCATAATGAGGGGCAGAGAATGAGGTGGGGGGGGGCACCTAGAACAAGACGTGTCTGAGGACCGAGGCCACAGTGCTGGAGGAGAGCAGGTGGAGGGAGAGCCGTGGGTCTGCCTGCACGTCCTCTGTGGGGGCTGGGCAGCCATTGCTGATCGTGGGCAGATTGCCTTGACTTCTTAAAAGCTCTCGCTGTGAGAGGGAACATTAGACATACGGAATATACAGAATAACTGGACGGCACCTCTCATCATGCCACCATCATGACGGAAGACAGGACTGTTCCAGAAGGAACGATTCCAACTTTAAAAAGACTAAAGGGGCACAACCACGGAATGTGATGGCATACTCCAGACTTTTCTTTGAGGACAATAAGGCAGAATGGGAGTAAAGTCTATAGATCAGCTAATAGTACTATTTTTCATCGTCATGTTGTGGTTACGTAAAAGAGTACTTTCATGTATAGGAAATACCCACTGGGATACGTAGGGGTCAGGGGGCATCCATCATGTCTGCAACATAGTCTCAAATGCTTTACAAGAAAAATGTGTGTTAATGTAGGGAATCAAGGGAAGAATGCACAGAAAGTCTTTGTACTGCCCTTACGGCTTTTCTGTAAGTCCAGGGTCTATGTCGGAATAAGCAGTGAAAAGAAGGGCGAGGCTGCCGTGCAGAGAGCAGGGAGCGTGAGGACGGGCTGTCACCAGAGCAGGGGCCAGGTGGTGGCATGGACTTCGGTGGCCGCAGCGGAGAGGGCGGGGGAGTAAGGAGATATTGTAAAAGTAGGGGTGTCAGAATTTGCTGATGAGTCGGACTTGGGGGCTGAGGGAGAGCCAGTCATTGGGACCTCCTGCTGCATGGATGGGGCGGGCTGGGAGTGCACTTAGGGGACAATCAGGAGCCTGTGAGCGACAATAGCAAGGGCACTGTAGCTTCAAATGCCATGTACAGAGCTGACGTCATGGAAACAGGGTTCATGCTGCGGAAGTGAACGGGCAGAGAGTCTATGTAGGGAAAGGGAAGAGACGATGGTGCCTCCCGTATTTAGAAGTTACTTGGGAGAAGAAAGGGAGTTTGGTTTCATTCTAGCCGGAGGGGTGAGTGATTGACAATGACCTTATTGAGTGTCTCCGGTGTACCAGGCACCACACAAGGCATTTTAGACGCATGATCATTTCTTCTCTTAATAGCCAGGGGAGATGAGCGTCATTTAAAGCAAGACACCACTAGGGCTCAGGGGAGGTGAAGTGACTTGCCCAGGGTCACATAGCCAGGAAGTAGGACTGGCTTTTGAACCTGGTCCATTCACCCCCCTAACGCCCACCCCTGAGAAAATCTGCCTGGGAGTTCCTGTTTGCTGTCATATCTTGCCCTGCTCCCTCCCCCCCCCACACTGAGGTCTCCCCTCTTTGAAGGGAAGCCATGCAGCTGTTTTTTCCTGACAGCTGTGAGGCTGTGTCCAAGGGAGGAAGCATTTTGTTGCCTATCCAGCCCCTTCCAGGAAAGAGCCCCTGAATTGCAGGATTCCACCCGCCCACCTCCTCTGACATGCAATATTAGACCTGGCCGCTCCCAGAGAAAGCTCTTTGGCTCCCAGCATTCCTCCATTTCTTCTTCTCTGAAAACAGCTCCCAACAGAATGGGGCTCAGCGTCTTCCGGCCCTGATCCACTCCCTGGAAGGGTGCCCACGCGCGCTCTCCATGCTCATAGCCGCTGTTAACCGAAATCAATAGCAATCTCTCTGAGTCATCAAGAGCCTACTGGGCGCCAGGCTCTCTCCGTACATCATGGACAATTTCCCTGGCAAGACTGATATTTCCATCCTTGTTTGTAATGTGAGGAGTCTGAGGCTCAGAGGGGTGAAGGAACTTGCCCAAGGTCACACAGCTGGGGAGTAGCTAAGCCAGGATCTGGTCCACCGTGCATCCCGGTCTGGGCACAGGGCTACCCAACCTGTGCTCAGTAACAATGACTTTCTGAGTGGACTCAGGCCACCCTGAGGGTGTGGCTACAAAGCCTCCTCCTGCCTCTATGCTTCAAGGTCATGAACACAAGCCAAGCTGAGAGGCACAAAAGGCTTTGCTCCCCTGGCCCCAGACCCTGCTGCTAAGCTGTGGGCTTTCAACATCCATCCCTCGTGTTTGCTCTCTTGGTTCCAGCCTCACCCTCCACACTTGGCCCAGCCCAAGCCGAGAGAGAGCCCCAGAAACCTTCTATCCCCGATCCCATCATAGGGCTACTTCTCCCTTTAGCTTCCCAGGGCCCTGAAAAAGAAAGAAGTAGGAGGTAGGGGCCAGCAGGGTGGGTGGGTGGGTGTGGCTGGGCGCGGCTGGGCCAGAAGAACAGAGAACACTACTTCTCAGAGAGCTGGAAGGCTTGGCACTCTTGCTGCTTTAGGCCCAGACACATCCTGCCTCACTCCGCACGGCCTAGAAAAAGAGGTCATGTATGTTCAATTCAACAGCTCGGTACCGAGTGTCCACTGCTTAGTCAGGGCTGGCTCGCAGGGGGACGAAGGACCCCTCCTCTTGGTGTCTTCACACAACAAAGGGCGTTTGGAGTTTGTTTTGTTGATTTGTTTTGTCTTTCTGCATCTTGCCTGGGAATTACTTTTAAAAACTCCAGCAAGCAATTTCCAAGGAGGGTGGGGCAGGTGAAGGACTGAAGAGGAGAAAAGTGTTGAGCATTTTTGAGGCTGAATGATGGATGGCTCAAGTAGGTTATTATACCATGCTCTCTGCTGCTTTTGTATGTTTGAAATGTTTCTGTATGTTTATTTCTCACTCGTATAGAGTCTAATGTCCATGCTCGTGGCCCCTGGCTCTGCAGGGTGGCTTCCCTGAAATGGTTGCTCCTGGACACAGGCTCTTCCATCTTGTGGCTTCTCTGCCATCTTGTGGTCTGAAGATCATTCTGGAATCGTCTAAACAGCAGACTGGGAGGAAAAAAAAAGATGGCATAGCCACTACTTAGCACCTCATGCTGAGTGCTCTGCCTCCCCTCTGCTCTCATTGCATTGGTGAGAGCTGGTCACGTGACCAGCAAGGGACGCTGGGAGATATAATTCCAGGTACTCCCCAGCACCAGGCCACATGTGTAAGGGGAGCTGGTTGGTCAGCTGATCCTCTCAGCTACACCCACTGTGTGTTGGCTGTGGCCATGTCAATGGTGATGTCCAAGGAGGTGGCCTGGTCTCCCTTGAGGATATACAAAAGGGATCGGTAAGAGATTTGTAAAGATGAACTTGTGAGTTTTGCTGCAAGGCTCCCCAAGCTTGTCCCATGACGTATCCATAAAATGATCTGGGTTCATGGAACAAGGGAAGGTGGTGGGAAGGAAGGCACACAGTCAGAGCTCTCTGGGCATCTGTCCTTCAACACACAGGTGCCCCAATCACAATACTCACCTTCTATATCAAATGTGACAAAGGAATCATTTTGCAAAATGTTACCACCAGGAGAAAGTGAGCAAATCTACAAAGGATTTCTGAATTCTTTCCTGCAATTGCATGTGAATCTATTATTATTCCAATAAAAATATCAGTAAAACAGGGGGCAGTGGCAAAGGAGAGACACTAGAGGACTCTAAGTCACTGGAAGCTGGCCCAGGATGGACCAGGGCTCCTGTCTCCAGTCTCTGCCCCTCTTCCAGTCCCCCCAGGTGGCTTCTCGTTGCCTTGCTTAGCTCTCTGTGGCTGTAGGATTCATCCAGGCTCTGTCACAATACATCAGGGTCCGACTGCTTCCCAAACCATTTCTCCATCTTCATCCTCTTCTCTCCCCCCACCCCCCACGCACACCTCAATCACTCTGAGTCCTTAGTTGTTCTCCAAACTCACTGTGCTCCCTCGGTCCTTATCATATGCTATCCCTTTGAGCCCTATGTCACACATGGCATACACATATTCCAAGACCTCTGCCCCTTAGTACATCCTACACTTGGCATTCAGTTGTCTGCATTGGTTTGTGGGTCTTTCTCCCTTCCTGGACTGTCATCTCCTTGGGTGATGATACCATGGATAATTCGTTTTGATGTCCCTAGTTCCCAGTATGAGGCCTGGCAAGGACTAGTTCTCACTAAAATGTTAATGGTTGGCTAAATGTAGAAAGGAATGAATAAAAGAGGGGAAGGGGTAGATAACACTTTGACTTCTGCCTGTCTACTGAGATTGTTGTCAAGTTTAAAAGGTTTTTGAAATGGGTCTAGTGATTACTCTCATGCTGATATGACTATTCTTTCTGACCTCCCCCCATCCCTCCACCTGATCCCAACCCAACAGAACCTTCTAGGTTCTGACCAGGCATCATACTATGGGGGAAGACAAGTATACTTGCAATTATAGAGACAAGAGGTCAGAGTCTGAGTGTCAACTTCTAGCTATGTGTTCTTGGACAGACGAGCTCAACTCTCTGAGGCTTCATTTTTTTCTTCTGTAAAATCACCTTTCCTACCCGGGTTGATAGGAGGGTTACAAGAGAGACTGTGTAAGAATGCCTGGTATAGCTCTATGAATATTTATTCCCATCCCATAAAGCCCTCCCTCAAATGGAGCCTTCTTTCCCTTTGGACCTTTTTATAAAGACATTATTTTTTTAGAGCAGTTTTAGGCTTACAAGAAAATTGAGAGGGAAACGCAGAGATTTCCCATAGATGCATAGCCTCCGCTGTTATAAATGTCATTCACCGGAAGGGTACATTTCTACCAGAAATGAGCCTACATTGGCACATCATTATCATCCCAAGTTCATAGTTTACCTTAGTGTTCTCTCTTGGTATTGTGCATTCTGTGGGCTTGAACAATGCCATGTAGCCATCATTACAATATTCTGCAGAATATTTTCACTGCCCTTAAAATCTGTCCTCTGCCTATTCTCTTATCCTCACCTGGGCCCCCTCCTGGCAACCAGGGATCTTACTACTGTCTCCAGAGTTATGCCTTTTCCAGAATGTCCTATAGTTGGAATCGTACAGTATGTATACTTCTCAGACTGGTTTCATTGACTTAGTGATATGTATTTAAGTTTCTTCTATGTCTTTTTGCAGTTTGGCGACTCATTTCTTTTTAGTGCTGAATAATATTTCATTGTCTGGATGTACCACGGTTCCTTTATCCATTCACTTACTGATGAAGGTTCCTTCCAGGCTTTGGCAGTTATGAATAAAACCACCGTGGGCATTCATGTACAGATTTTTGTGTAGACATAAACTTTCCATTCTTTGGGTAAATTCCAAGGAGCTCGATTGCTGGATGGTATGGGATGAGTAAGTGTAGTTTTGTGAGAAACTGCCAAATGGTCTGTCAAAGCAACTGTATCATTTTGCATTCCCACCAGCAATGAATGAGTTGCCCTTTGATGCTTTAGTGAATGAATGCTGAGCACTACAATGTTCATGGACATTAGCCCATGTTCCTCAGGTAGATTGCTAAATCCTGGAAAGCAAAGCCTGTGAGGCACATTTCCTTCACCAGCAAAGCACTCCATTCAGCAAAAGCCCACAGAGGGAGCACCAGTGGGAAGTCGAGCTATCACTGTGATCATTTGCCCCTGTCCTGAGGAGTGCCCCAAAGGTTCAGGGTAAAAGGACCACCAGGTTCCACTTTCAAACACCCCCTGTATGCTTTGCGTTTTACATATATTTTATTTTTTCTCTCTTTCTTTTTTAAAGTAGGTTTCATACCCTCTCCAGGGCTTAAACTCATGACCCTGAGATCAAGACCTGAGCTAAGACCAGGAGACAGATGCTTAACTGACTGAGCATCCAGGCACCCCTATTTTACATGTATTTTCTAATGCAATCCTAACTACAACTTTTAAAGGGAAATGTTCTCATTATCGTTATTTTAAATGTATTATTTATTTTTTAAATAAATGAGAAATCTCATTCCATCTCTATTCCTAAACACTCCTCCCTTGAAGAATCATTTGTAATAGTGTCTGGTGTATCTCTCCAGAGCTTATTTCTGTAAATACAAGAACATATTCTTAAATCTCCCTTTTCTTATACAAAAAACATGTATGTCATACTGTCCTACGCTTTGTCCTTTTTACCCTCCAATTTGTCTTGAAGATCTTTCTAAACAACACACAGAGAATTTCCTGACTTTGTTCTATTGGATGGGGATAGCATAATGTATTTAACCAGTCTCCTGTCAAGGGATTTTTAGGTTGTGGAAATCAAAGCCCAGAGTGGGGAAGGTACTTCCCTAAGGTCACACAGCCAGGAAGTAGAAGGAAGGGCTTGTTCCTAGGCACCCCCAACCCTTTTTTTCCTTATACCTAGAGAAGCTTCACTACATCTCCCTGGAAAATATAAACTAAAGAAGAGTTGTAAATGGTCCTATAAACTTTCCCCATGCACTGAGCAATTCCCCTGGCTCAGGCAGGTGGCTCCCAGCACCCAGAAACGTCTGAAAGAGGATGAGACCCTGGATCCCAGCATCACGTCAGGGGTCAGGAATGTTGGTCCTGGAGAGGCTGCTTGGGTCCCAGTTCTGACCCTGCCATTGAGCAGGTATATGAGCTAGACCATGAGACTCGACCTCTCCGAGCCTCAGCTTCCCTATCTGTAAAACGGGGATAATAGTTGTATTAGTCAAGGTTCTCTAGAAGTATAGAATCAATAGGAGACATATATATATCAGACAGAGAAAGATCTATATGTGCCAGAATCCATAAGGCAGGCCAACAATAGGCTGGAAACTTGAGCAGGATTCCTGCACTACAATCAAAGCAAAATTTCTACTTGTCTTTGAGAAATCTCAGTTTTTGCTCTTAAGGCCTTCAACTGATTTGATGGGGCCCACCCAATTAGGAAGGGTAATCTCTTTTACTTAAAGTCAATTGATTATAGGTGTTTACCACATCTACAAAATACCATCACAGTATTATCTAGGTCATGCTTGCCTAACAACGGGGCACCCTAGCTTAGCCAGGTGGACCCATGAAAGTAATCACCCCAACATGAGATGAAAACCCACATGAGAGAAAACTGTGAGAAAACTTGGCGTGTAAATGCTGAATAAGGGTTAGCTGTGGGTATCGCTATCTGGGCCACTGCAGGTGTTAGAAGATGTGTCCTAGCACTTGGTGTGGGGGCCACCTGGGCCAGGCCTGGGGGACGTAAAGATGGTGAGGCCCTCTCTACGAGCTCACAGGCCAGGGGCTGTGGAGATAGAAATGCAGACAATGACAGGACTGCAAAAATGCCTCTGCCAGATGGAACACAGAAGGCTGTGGAAGCCCAGAGGCAAGGAAGGGAAGGCTTCTTGGAGAAGGTGACAAAAGTAATTTGTCTTAAAGGTTAAAGCAAAATTAGCCAAGTCAGAAAAGTAGAGCAGGCAAAAGGGCAAAGGAACATTCCGGGCGAAGGACCGGTCAACGCAAAGGCACAGAAGGGTGAGAGAGGCAGGAACTTGGTGGGGGGCAGGGGGGCCTCCAGCGCTGGGCTGGGCGAGGGAGACGGACCCATCACAAGGGTCGGTGATCAGGACGACTTGGATGAGTGGTCGCTCTGTGGCAGGCACTGTGCGTGCATTCCTGACATGGACCCTCGCAGCTCTCAGAGGAGGTAGGAGCCGTCACCACGTTAGGTAATTGTCAGTCACACAGGGGAGCAGCGGGCTGAGATGCAAGTCCAGAAGGCTGGCTCCAGTCACTCAAGGGGGTGACTTAGCCACGGGGAGGCCAGAAAGGGCTGCCGGGAGGGCTGGGAGAGGGGGCAGGCTGAGTTACATCTGAGGCGGTGTGGACAGTCAAGGGGAGATGAGGGACGGAGAGCCACAGGAGTGCTGAAGACGGACCTTGCACAGGGGCAGGAGTCTGACTCTCTCTCGGCAGTGTTCATGGGGCACATGTTCTGCAAGGGGCATCCCTTTAAATCCACGCAGGCCTCACTCATTCATTCTGTCCTCCCAGAATCTGCGCCCGATTCCCCTGTGTGTCCCCCACCTCCAGTCGCAATGGCTCTAAAGCTCCCTTGGCCACGATCCAGGCACCCAAAGCCCGATTCCTGTTTTTATCTGCCATTCCTTCCAGATTCTCTGCCCTCTAGCCCTTCTTCCTCCACCCGCACTCCCTAGAGGCTTCCTAAGGCCCAAAGGCCACAGAGGATGAATGACATCATCTGTGTCCTGGACCTCTCCGGGCCCAATTATCAGGCTATAAGTGGAAACGCCCTACATTTTCCCACAGGAAAGTGGCCTCCTTCACTCCTGACCCTGCAAAGCTTCTGGGGATCTTAACAGAGTCCTCCGGTCCCTGCCTAAAGCAAACTGAGCCCCTCCCCTCAGGCATCTTTTTTATGCACCATAGGCCCGCTCAGCATCTTCCAACACGGTGCAGTGGTGCTCCACAGAAGGGAGGCAGCACCCTGCAGTCATGCAAACCAGCAGCTTAGGGACCGATCGGTCTAAATCCATGTCTAACTCCTCCTCTTTCCACCTGTGTGCACTTGGACAAGTGGCTTCCTGGCTCTAGGGTTCTATTGTCTCACTTTGAATTGGGAATAACAAAACACATCATTTCATCAAATCTCTTGAAGGTCCTCTGAGGTTTAAGCAATGTCCGCATTGTGCAGATGAGCGACCAGGCATAGGGGAAGTTCAACATCTGCTCAAGGCCACTGGAAAGGTGGAGCCAGGGACTGGATTCAAACCCCTGTGGTCAAGATTGCTCTGAGCTGCAAACGAGCAACCCGGAGAGGTGGGGAAGGCTTCCCACAGTGAGACTTGCTGAACTTGGGGCTTGGGTGAAGTGAGGCAAGGTGTCAGGGGACTCCCAGCTTCCAGAGCTGGCTTGGCCCTCGTTAGCTGTGGGGCAGGAGAAAGTGCATTTCTCAAGACTCGGCTTTCCCAAGCTGTCAACGGAGATGGCAGGCCCCACCACAGAGCATCATGAGGGTCACGGAAGGAATGGTCCCCACCTCCACCATTCCTGGGTCGCAGAGCCGGTTTTTTAACACACCCACCTCTCCCCTGCGCTGTTCACAAATGGGGTTTTTTTTCTTTAAATGGATGGCAGTATATTATACAACCACATTTATTGGAAATTTATTGAAACCAATTTCACATCACCACCTTAAAAAGAAAACGGGGCACGTTTGCCATAAATAGAAGTCAACGCAAGGCTCTGCACCTGCAAACACATGTCAGCGTGTTAGAGACACACTTCCACCAGTCTGCCTGCCTCGGGTGCGCGTCCCGCCACTTCCTGATGCAGGGCCAGGTTCTCTAAGGCCAGTCGGGGACCTCAGGGCACCTTGTCACCTCCTTTCAAGCCCACGAGGGATGTCTTGGGTTGGTGCCCAGTAGGTGCTCAGAAACCTGAGCTCCTCTCTGGCCTCACTCTTCCGGAAACAGACATCTCACGGGAAGAAGCTGGCCTTCTCCCTCCAAAAGACAAAACCTCCACCGAACTCCTACTCCCTCACCACCATCACTTCCTGCCTCGAAAGAGCACCGAGGTTTGCTGCTGACCGCAACTGAACGTGGCATGTGGCATGGCAGGCCATGGCACCTTGCCCCCAGCAATTGTCCTGATCCTTATGACACAGGAGCTAATCTGCTGCTGTGAGTACTAAGAACCTGCTGTGCTCTAAGACCTTGATGGCTCCCTATTGCCCTCAGCCTGCCAACAGCACTCTCCATCCTCAGGGTACATTCTCTGCCACTTTCCCTGGAAGCTAAGTTGAATCCTCTTTTGGCTGTACTGTAGGCTGAATACCCTTGGGCAAGGCACTCAAAGTCCCTGAGAGCCAGAGCCCCGGGAAGGCAAGAATCCCCACTGCATTGGCTTGTCCTTGGGCCCCTGACCACAGAGTGTCCTCCGGCAGCACTGTCCCTGCTTCCCAACGGGCTCCTGAGGGCAGCTGCGCTCCTTCAGCAATCTTAGCATCCGTGTTTTCAGTCTGTGCTAGTTTCCCGAGCATGCCCTCCTCCCTCCTGCCAAAGGGCTTTTGTGGTGCTGTCCCCACTGCTGAGAGGGCTCTTCTTCCACCTACAGGCCCAGTGACCTCCCTTATGGTCAGCTGTCAATTCTGGGTCACCTCCTCCAGGAAGCCTTCCCTGACATCACACCAGCTCAGGCCCCTGTTACTGCCCTGGCAGAAACAAGTGCCTCCTCAGAGCACCTCTCTGATTATTTGAGCTCTAGCCCCACCCCTAGGCTGCACATGGCCAAGAGTTATGTCCCTTCTGTTGTCCCTGTGGCCCCAACACCTCACACACAGCCTGGCACAGGGCAGGCGCTCAAGAAATGGATGCTGTTATTAGAACATTAACACCCACCAACCTGGGGGGGTCAGGGAGCTGGTGCATTTTCCCCTCCATCTCTTGCTCCGGTGGATGTTTCTACATGTCCTTCTCTTTCTTCTCCCCTAAGATACCCACCCCCATTGGGCACCATTGACAAGGCTGTTTTTCTCTCCGGATCCTCGCAGCCACCTTGTGAGGCAGGCAGCACAGATTATCACCACATTCCAGTTACAGAAACTGAAGCCCAAGGCAGGAACAGGATTTGTCTGAGCTCCCACAGCTGAGAAATAGCTAGATCTTGAGGCAACTGTGGTCTTCGGACTTCTAGTTTGAAACTCAGCCGGGGTTTAGGGGGTCCTCTGTCATTCTCCCTCCGTATCCGCTCTAGGATTCCAGTTCATCTTGGGCTCAACTCATTGCACTGACTGCTTAACTCTACTTTACCTCATTGCAAACCCACCCTCACCCTTGCCATCGTGGCCATTGTAAGAGATAAGAGAAGGGCCCACAGGACAGAGCAGGCTGGCCAGACCACACAGCTGCTGAAGCATAGAGACTGCATTCAGATCCGCATGGCATGATCTTCCCCCCTTTACTACACTCCTCCTAGAGCCGGCAGCCTGGTTCCCATGCATACAGTCCAGCGGGGCTACCGAGCGCCTGCTCACCCTCCCCTGACCCAGCCAGGCCACTCACAGCCTCTAGCAGAGGGACGCTACACATGGCCGCTGTTGGTGACTCGTTCCTGGGAGAGTGCCCATTTAGTCCCGCCCCCTGGATCCCCAGAGCCCCTCCCCTTTCCGAGGCCTAGGGCGTCTGGATGAAGTCTGGGAGCCGGACTGTATCCTTCCAGCGTTTCTTTGTGCTGAGGTTGGACAGTCTTTTTCTGTTGCTTGCCACCAGAAAAGACTGCTCCTCCCAAGCTGATGATGGGATCCTAGAAGCTAGAACTTTGTCTCCCACTCTTTCATAGTCTCCTTGTGCCTGGTGCCGGGCGGGGCGTCAGGACACGTTTGAGAAATTGAGGGACACTGAAGTCCGGGGGGGGGGGGGGGGGGGGGGGGGGGGGGGGGGGGGGGGGGGGGGGGGGGGGGGGGGCGGGTACGACTCTCAGCCCGTACGACTCTCAGCCATTCTTAGCATAGTCTTTACCGGGTTTTGTCAGTTTCCACATTTTCTACATTAAATCTATATTGTTTGGTTTTTTTCCTAAATAAGTGAGCTAAGGAGTCCTTGAAAAAAATAGGAAGTGACTGCTGATTACCAAATCCTCTGTTCCCACTGACATGTGCAGAATGTGTGGGGTTCCACTGGCAAATATCCCATCTTGGGTCCCCTAACTGCCCACTCTCCAGAGCCCCCGCCCCAAAGCAAATAGATTCCCTGTTTAGGAACCTTGGCTTAAGCCAAGGAGAATCTCCCTTCATCCCCTTTCCAAAATCACAGTGTATCCACTGGAAAACGAAAAGGTAACGTCCCTGGATTTTAAAAAGATATTTGTCCTAAGTACAGAAGTAATTTGTTTTTTTGCCTATCTTTTACTTTACTTCTTTTTAATTGCATTATTTTATTTTAGTTGTACATATGTATTACCTGCATGCTTACACAAGGTTAGTTTTAATGCAAACTGAACAAAAATCCTTTTTAGTCATAATAGAAATTTTGGGCGATAAAGATAATCAAAGAAGAAAATTAAAGCACCTGTTTTTCCACCATTCAGAGATAATATTGGAATTAAAATAGAGTTCTTTCCAGTATTTTTTCTATGCCAATGGCTGTTGCTTTCAGAGCGCCTTGTTTGTTTTTTTCCTTCATGGTTTCTCTTTTTTTCTTTTTTTTTAAGTTTATTTATTTATTTACAGAGAGAGAGAGAGAGAGCAGGGAACAGGCAGAGAGAGAGGGAAAGAGAGGGAATCCCAAGCAGGCTCCTCACTGTCAGCACAGAGCACGATGCAGGGCTCGATCTCACAAACCATGGGATCATAACCTGAGCCAAAATCAAGAGATTTACATTCAACCCAGGCACCCCAGTTTCTCTTTTATTCTTAAGGTTACCATTTTAAATCATTTCAAAAGTATGTATTAGTTACACACTAATGATTATTAAATGTCACAATATTTTAAAACTATTATATATCAGTACACATATGCACACATTTACATATATGCCCACATATGTATATATAATTATGTGCTCATATATCCAGATGTTTGCTAGATACTTGCAAACACATATAAACACTCATATATTTATTTGGTTTGTTCTCACAAGAGAGATTTTTACATGGATATGAAAAGACTATTATGAGTAGTACAAATCTGAAATCTTAAATAGAAATGTCAGGAAGCTATAGATCCCTGGTAATGTATGAATCAAAGGGAAGTGGATTAATGTTTTCAGGCTAAAAGTTAATCAAAGGAGTTCACCATGTCTTTAACTTCATGGTCTTAATTCCACTACATAAAATGATTCAAGGCTACATTTTTCAATCTTCTTTGTAAAAGGAAGGATATATGTTAGTCTCTGACTATCCTATGGTACTGAAATACACATCTTCCTGACTTGTTCTATTTGCTGACTCTGCCCTGTGACTGATCATTTTCCTGTGTATTTGTAGTTGTGTTTGTTTTTTTCTTTATGGTGACCTCATCTTTTCCAAGGACTGTGATTTCTCTGGGGATCTCTTGTGCCCTGAGTTGGAGAAATACTTCAAAAACCAGCTTTACGTTTGGTCGTTCTGAGGCCCCTGAGTTTTTGCCAGTCGTGACCAGTTTTTACAATGTTTTCTTGGTCTCGGTTTCCTGGATCTGTTGAACAGTATAAATTCAATCTTCATTCACCCCTGTGCCACAGGCTTGAGATTCAAATTTTCAAGAGGTACTTTTTCTTTCTTTTTTTTTTTAATGTTTATTTATTTTTGAGAGAGAGACAGCGTGAGTGGTGGAGGGGCAGACAGAAAGAGAGACACAGAATCCAAGGGAGGCTGACAGCTCAGAGCCTGACTTGGGTCTTGAACTCACGAACTGTGAGATCATGACCCAAGCTGAAGTCAGATGCTCAACCAACTGAGCCCCCAGGTGCCCCAAGAGGTACTTTTTCATTTCCACCCAGAATCTGAATTTGAGACCGTATCTTGGGTGAAGGCTTCCCTAGCCCCACCTTTCATGGAGGGCTATGGCAGTCAGGATAGGCAAAGTTAGTTCATAGTAATAAGCTCCAATTTTTAGCAGCTTAACACAGCAGAGGTTTATTTCTAATTTATTTTAATGTTTACTTATTTTGAGAGACAGAGAGAGACAGAGCATGAGGGAGGTCTAGAGAAAGGGAAATACAGAAGCCAAAGCAGGCTCCAGGCTCCAGGCTCTCAGCACAGAGCCTGACATGGGGCGCAAACTCAAGAACTATGAGATCATGACCTGAGTCAAAGTTGGACACTCAACCGACTGAGCCACCCAGGCGCCCCTATTTCTTATACTCCACATCCATCAGGGATCGGTTGAGAATTCTGTTCCATGCATCTTCACTTGGGAACCCAGGCGGATGGCGCAGCCATTCTCTTGAACATTCCCTGTCTGGACAGTGTGCATACACATTTAAATGCTCTGGAAATATTTGGTTAACAACAGTAGCCGCTACTGCAAAGGAAATGCCTTGCTGAGCCCCTGTTCCATTTAAGTACCACAGTTATACCTGTCTAGCACCTGCATGCCGAGGCCAGGTCTCCTGTCCCCGTGGGGATTTCTCTTTATGTACTTGAAGTTCAGCTAAGTGTTTCCAATACTTCTGTTTTATTTTACCCAGAACTTCTAGACATTTCTTTGGTTGTGGTGAGGAAGGAGAAGTGTCAGTCCAGTTTGTCATGCTGCCAAAATCCGAAAAAATTTATACTGTGTCTTTTACATCAGGAACATGTGGTTTTGTAACCCTTTTTCTTTTAACTATGGGTCTCAGAATTATTTTCCTGTCCCTTGTACATTCTTCAGAAGCATAACTGTTCATTGCTACACAGTGTACCACTCATTTATTTAACCAGTCCCCTCTTATTGGACACCTAGATTGTTTCCAGTTTCTCCCTATTGATGTTAGAGTTGCAACATCCTTATTTCAGGAGTGGCTTGCAACATATCTAACAGTGGGGATGGTCTGGGCGTGGACGCCAACCAGTTGGAATGGGCAGTGGCCACAAATGGCCAGTTTGTCTGCACCGTGTGTCCTCGCCATGTATACATTTATCTTTGCACGCATCCTGTGATTGCCCCTGGATACATTTCAAGAAGTGGAATTTCCTGGTGGCCCAAAGGATAAGTAAGCATTCGAAGACTTTTGCCCCTACTTCTCCAAGGCTTCAGCCTCATTCCCACTCCGAGAGAACACCGGCTTTGCACTGGCATGGCTGTTCACCTAGGAATGGGTCAAGAAGGCAATGGGATGGCCTCTCTCACCAGAAATTCCCTGATCACAGGGTTTGTGGCTCCCTGTCAGAGGCTGATCATGGCAATGACTAGAAGTGTCCAGGGCCCCTGGAGGGAGCCTGAGATGAGCAAGTTAGAGATGTAAGTGCACCTCTGTCCCCACAGGGAGAGGTGGCGGGGCTTGGGGGTCCAGAGGGGCTCCCAGCAGCAGAAGAGTCAGGATCTTTGAAGACCTGCTCTGGGTTAAGTGCATCATCCCTGAAGCCTGGGTTCAAATTCGCTCCCCTGCCAGCTGTGTGACCTAGAGTAAGTCTGTCCTCACTGAGCCTCAGTTTCTTCATCTGTAACATAGGGATACTCCTCCCAGGGTTGCCTTGAAGCATATGCTCAGCAAGATAGTGTGCACATCTTTCAGGCCTGGCACCGGGCAGTCACACTTAGAGGATGGTAAGGATGAGGCGGAGGATGGTGGCAGCAGCTCTTCTGGGGTGTGAGGACTCACTGTGTGCTCCTAATTCCCTTCTGTGGCTGCGTGTTCCCCATCCCTTTGTGGTGCTTCCACAGGGAGGGTCAGGAAACCTGGACTGACCTGACCCAGAAGGAGAAGACACCAGATGTTCCCACTTGGCCATAGCACCTCGTGTTCCTCCGTAAGGATCTCTCCCTACCGTGACCTCTGAGGTTGTCCATGTTCTGGCCCCTGCTCCCTGTTCTGGCCCCTGCTCCCTGTCTGACCCTTCCCTCATAATACCACACCAGTGGTTTTGAACACATCCTGTTCCCAGCCCCAGGGCCTTTGCACCTGCTGTTCTCCCTACCTGACATGCTTTTCTGGATCTTTGCAGGGTTCTTTTCCTTGCTTTTTCCAGGCCTCAGTTTCAATGTCACTTCTCAGAAAGGCCTTCCCTGGTCCCTCCATCTGAAATGGCAGTCTGTCGCTGCACACCATCCTATCTCTTATTCTCTCTATTCCCTCACCTGCTTGATTTTCTCATAGCATGTACCTTTACTTAAAATTATTTCATACACTCCCTTATTGCTTGCTTATTGCATGTCACCTTTCGAATACAATACAAGCCGTGTGGGTAGAGATTCGGCTTTGTTCACTGCTACACCCCCAGCACCCAGCACAGTGCCTGGCACACAGCAGACACTGAACATTGATCCCCTCTTCACCGGAGCAGGTCCCTCTCTTTCATTCCCAGTTGGGTTACTTCACAGCAGTGGGACCTTGGGCAAGTTGCTTCATCTCTCTGTCCCTTGCTTGCCCAGCCGCCCAGTGGGGCTAACCTCCCCTGATGCGGAGTGCAGCGGGATTGCCCCAGCACAACAGCCGTGTGAGACCTGCTGGCCCCTCCCAGGGCACAGCCTCTAGGGAGCCACGACACGGGTCACCCCGGAAAGCTCCGGCTTCACTTATCCAAGGCTGGGGCCGGGTGAGGCGTCTCCCGCTTCTTACTCCATGGTCCCCACCCCGCTTCCCAGCTGGGCTCTGCACAGGGGATCCTTCCAGCCGCATGAATTATTGAGGATGTGTGGGTCCCTCTCGGAGCTCCTCAGCATCACTGGGGGGAAAGGAAGTCTTTCTCTGTCTTGTTCAGATCCCCAGACATGGCCTCCCTCTCTGTGGATGAGTCACCCAATCTTAACCCTACAGCTCATCTCGGCAGGTGGCCGGGGGCCTCCCCTCGGAGCCCCGGAGGCAGGGCTGGGGAAAAGATCCTCCCTGGAGTGTGGGCGGTGAGTGGGCAGGACTGGTGCTCTCAAGCTGGTCTGGATCTTCCTAGAAGCAATTTCAGCTCACCTGCAAATGACAGGCAGAACGTCTCTTCCTCCCACGGGATCTTTAGACCCAGCCCTAATAGTAAGCCTAGAGCTACCCTGAGGGCCAGGATGTCCCCAGGGGTGGGCCGGCTGTGCCCTCTGGGAGCCACACACACTTGCCAGGCATATTGCTGGGCCTGTCATGAGTCTTCTCTCATTCCTTCCCCACAACCCTCTGAAGAGATGGGGGTGGCTGATCTCCCTACAGAGACGAGGAGGCAACAGAGAAGTGAAGTAACTTACCCAAGGCCACACAGAATTTAGGGAGAGCTTCTGGATTCCCCACCAGGGAAGTAACCAGAAGCCTCCCCTCGAGACACACGAGACTAGAAAGGATCCAGCCCCCCGGGCAGCTTCCTCCCCTAACCCACCAGGACAGTGAAAAGACATCCCGGGGTGATTCCCCTGTAGCACATTTCCCTTTAGTCACTACCCCAAAACCTGAAAGTGTGACCTTTGGCGCAACGAATCACACTCCCGAGTGAGCACTTCCCCAGGAGTCAAAGATCCTAAATTCTACCACCAGCTCTGCCACAGAGCGTCTGTGTGATCAGGCAGGGCGTGATCTTCCTGTTTCCTCGTTCGTGAAATAATAGATCTTGTTGTTCTCTGTTGGGAAATCTACGTTCTAGAAGCTACGGGGAGACTTTTAAAGCACTATTGTTTGGGGGCACTTAGGTGGCTCAGTCAGTTAAGCGTCTGACTTCGGCTCGGGTCATCATGATCTCGCGGTTTGTGAGTTCGAGCCCCGCGTTGGGCTCTGCTGACAGCTCAGAGCCTGGAGCCTGCTTCAGATTGTGTCCTCCTCTCCCTCTCTGCCCCTCCCCTGCTTGTGCTCTGTTTCTCTCTCTCTTTCTCAAAAATAAATAAACATTAAAATTTTTTAAAAAATAAAGCACTGTGGTTTTGCACCTCTTCTCTCAACACAGGTGGTCCAGCTCCTGCGTGTGGGGACACAGACACCTCCATCCTTGCCTACGTTCTACTGAAATGCCCTCCACCTTCCCACCTTGCCAGCCCAGCACCAAGGCTCAGGGTTCTTGTTGCCTTGAAGGCACTAGGGTTCTGCTCCCCAGCACCCTCCCCTAACCCTCTGTCCGTGGGGCCGTCAGAGAAGCCGACTGACCGCACACTGGGGTTGACCTGCGCCCAGCCTGTCCACTTCAAGTGTCCATACACCTGACTTGTCCAGGGAGGGCCTGGACCCCGAGGTGATCTGTGGGGAGGAATGTCAAGGTTGTCCTGAAAACGCTGGGAAATGCCTGTCCTGCTCTGTGTGACGTGAATGAAGGCATGTCTCCGGGTGCTGCCGGCAGCCACCGTGGGTCCACGGATGGCGGGTGCTGCCGGCAGCCACCGTGGGTCCACGGATGGGAGGGCTGCCTGGGACCAGAGGCCTCATGCAAGAAGCCGACCTGCACACTACATGGGGAGAAACCAAGAAGTCCGACTGAGCTACCCCGGACCTGTTCTGTTATGCGAGCTTCTCTTCTGTCACTTGCATCCAAAGAATCCTAACTGATACTGGCACGCAGCTGCTGATCGCTAAATGTTTATCAAATTGAGGTTTGGCTCAGAGCTCCCACCTCGGTCCTACACACAGTGGTGCCCTCAGTGTAAGTAAACCTAACCTGAGGCTTGTGGCAAATACACCGTGTGCCAGGGACAGAAGGTGGCCGGTCAGGTGGGGAATGTGAAGCCCCAAGAAGGAACTCGCCCCAAAATGCAGACTTGGAAAGTGGCCCAGCCAGGACTCGGGCCCAGTTGGTCTCTGATTGTTAATTCAGCAGAAGTAAAGGAAGTGGGCTGTCCTATGGCGGCAAGGGTCTGCTTCCTGCAGAAAGAAGGTCTCTTTTTCCCTTCTGGAGTCTGCTTTGGAGTGACCTCCATTTGAACTTGTCTGACATAGTCCAGACATCTGATGCCTCCTCTCCCAACCTGCGGCGGGCATGACCTGAGCCCCCAGCACAGGCCTGCCCGCCGAGCGCCCTCAGGGGCCTGCCTGCACCCCCACATCGACAAGACTGCTTCCCCTCAAGGCCCCTTGAGGAGCCCCAGCCCTCTCTCTCCCTTCCTGCTTTTCCCCAGACCCCGCTCCACTATTATGTTTTTTCTAGGAGGCCTTGGGCAAGCTCAGACCTCCAGAGCTGTCCCTCCCACCGGCGTGGCTCTGACGGCCACTCCCCAGTCTAAACATCCATGGGCCTCCCTCTCCAGGCACCATTAGGGACAGAGGCTGAGCTGGGCCATTAGAGGGGGCTCCCAAGTTCCCCGGCACAAGACGGTGCCTGAGTTTGAAGTAAAGGTGTCCTTGTGAGCACCTAGTGCGTGCCCTGCAGTCGGGAAAGTAGGAACAGGACAGAGCAGTGTCGTGTCGTGGTGTCAGTCCAGTGGCATCAAATAGTAGCTACCGGATATCTCCAGCCTGCTCCGGTCTCGCTCAACAGCCGTCCACACCAAGCATCCACACAACAGCACTGCAACATATGGTTTCACAAGCACAAGAAAGTAGGTAGAAATGCAGAGAGAAAGCCCCGTAGGGATCCAGGCCCAATGGCTAACCATGGTCACCTCAGACTGGGGGGGGGGGGGTCTGTTCAGAGGGACTTGACCCTCATCCACAGCACTGGTGCCCGGAGGAGAATGGACTCTTGTTTGATTTGTGCTCCTAAAAATTAACTTTAAAAAAAAATCAAATACCTGGATATAGTTAAATCATGATAATTGCATTTTTCTGAGAGCGTCCAGGGTGCTGACTTTGCTCATCTGAAGACAGCGAGCAGGAAAGGCAGAGCAGGAGGGAGACAGAGCCCAGGAGCTCCCCCCCTTCTTCTAACCCCCCCCACACCCCCCCACCCCCCCCCACCCCCCCG